>CASBSA010000141.1:0-26860 GCA_949129095.1 Volucella bombylans
AAATAATTCGTTTTCAAACTATCTATCATCTCTCTAGTATTAGTGGTTCGGACTGCATATAATTTATCAAATTTCGAGAAAGCATCCACAACCAGAAATGCATACTTCTTTTTAGCGTCCTTAGTATTTTCTTCTAAGACTAATATACTTGGAATTTGAATGTGTAGATGTTGCATTTTAGTGCCGCTTCTATGCTACAGGACATAGTCATAATTTTACAAATCGAGCGCCCTAGCTAACCTCGGATTAATATGTCTTTATTTAGGGTCAGCGTTAGTGAATTGCAAGCAGTAATTATTTTAAATTTCATCCATTGCAAATATACCCTATATACAGAGCGTAGATTATGATCAAGATCAAGGTTAGGAAAATAGAACACTGGATGGAGCAATCTATCTTACTTCCTTTGAACAAGTATATCTCCTAAACCTAATACACTCGCATCGCAGTGCAGCTCGGTTTCGCCTTTAAGATCGTAAACTGATATTAAGGCTGCTGCCACCAGCTTTCGTTTCATTTCGTCGAAACATAGTAATTCTTTTTCACAAAATTTGAAGTCGACATTCTTTCTATTTAAACCATATAAAGGTTTAGCTATTACTGAGAATCCCTTAACAAATCTCCTAATGTATGAACATAACCCTAATAAACTATGGACGGCTTTCATATGTACAAGAAAATTCATCACTGTTTCTATACCCCTTCATTTCGGATACCTTCATTTGAAATCTTGTAACGCAAATATCGTATTTCGGGTTCCATAAATCAACATTTATCTACTCTAAGACTTAACTTATTTTTTACTAACCGTTCAAAAACTTCCTGCAAAATAACTAAATAAATGATATTATCTACAATAAGTGAATTGCTACTTTCCCGACACTGGTCATGTCATCTAAAACCAAGTTAACAAATCTTTAAAATGTTGGTGGAGCATTTCTTAAACTAAAAGGCATCTTGAGGAACTCGTATTAACCTAGTGGTGTCACGAATGACGTGTATTTAATCGAATCTTTATTTACCGTAGTATGATAGAATGCACTTTTTAAATCCAACAGAGTGAAGACGGTTTTTCCTGTTAATCTATCTAAAAGATCGTCTATCAACGGTGTGGGGTAATTGTCTTTTAATATAATTTTGTTCAAAATGCTGTAATCTACACAAAGTCGAATGTCTCCATTCTTTTCTTTTACTAGCACGAGAGGAGACAAATATTCAGATTTACTAGGTCTTATAACTTTCTGTTGCAGCAACTCATCGATTACTATCTGTAATCTCTATTTTCCATAATCGGACAACTTATGAGCTGGGCAATTAAGAGGCTTTTCAATATGCGATAATAATTATATTTCGCATTTAGTTTTTTGATCAATAGGATGTTTGCAGTAGAAATAATACTCTTTAAATAGTTGTATACATTTTTCTTCTGACTTGAAATCTACCTTATCATTATTGGCACATATGTTGTTAACATCTAAATTACGCTCTTTTTCAAACTTAAATGGTCAATCTTCAAAAAATCTTTGCCTAATATCGATGAATGTTTCATCGTGTCATATCGACTAATAAACTTGACTTGCCAACTATAACTAAGGGGCTATTATTTATTCCAATAACATATTCGAAATTTTTTTATTGACTACAATAGAAGGCACGAACTGACGGTATCTATTAATGTTCCTAAATGTACACTGTAACTATACTTGAAATGTCCGATTTTCGCTCAGTCGGAAATAAGAAGTTCTCTGTGCCAGAACGTTAAATTTTCTTCTTTTATAAAATAAAGTGGTACGTGTGCTTGACGGGTGAGATTTTTAGTATTCGTTACAAATAACGTTTTTTTTTTCTAGGAATTATTTACGAATACGAATTTAAAATGGGACATAATGCGCCATTGGCAATGAAAAACATTAATGACGCATTTGAGGATGTAGCGGTAATCGAACACACTATACGACGTTGGTTTAGAAAGTTCCGTTCGGGATTTCATTATCGAAAATAAACTACGTGGGAAGCCGGAAATGTTAGTTGACGACGATGTTGTAAGAGCAACGGTGGATGCGGACCCAACGCTTTGTGCATGGGAGTATCCCCAATGACAATCAGTCGACACCATTCTTTCATGGGAAAGGCAAAGAAACTCGATAAGTGAATACTCCATGAACTGAACGAATCCCAAAAACTACGGCGCCTGGAAATCTGCGCATCGCTTACATTAAGAAACCAAACTGAGCCGTTTTTGCACCGGATAGTCACCTGTGATAAAAAGGGGATATTGTACGATAATCACAAAAGATCTGGGCAGTGGTGGGATGCAGATGAAAAACCGAACCACACCCCCAAGTCCGAACTTTACCCAAAAAAGGTTATGGTGACAATTTGGTGGACATCGGAAGGACCAATCCACTTTTCATTTCTTCAACCAGGAGAAACGATAAACTCTGTCAAATATTGTGAGGAAATTGACATTGCATGCCAAATTGGCTGAAAAGAAATCTGCGTTGTTCAATAGGTACGGTCCAATCCTATTGCATGAGAATAGACCCCATACCTCACAAGTAACGATGCAAAAACTGTTGTAATTGGGATTTGAAATTCTTCCACATCAACTGTACTTTCCTGATATTTCCCCAACGGATTACCATCTTTTCCGCAAGCTGGATTCATTTTGCCGGCAGAAGATCTTCCGGAACCGAGCAGAGGTCATAAAAGGCTTTGAAGATTTCATTGCCTCAAAAAGTCAGCACTTCTACGAAAAAGGAATATTTGACCTTGTATCCCATTTGAAGAATGTCATAGATGCCATGATTGAACACAAATTATTTTGGCTTTTAAATTTTTACTATAAAATCGGACATTTCATGTGATAGAACCCAATATTTATAAATGTAAAATAGAACAATCTTACGTATTCATCCGCTCCTTCCTTGAAAGAAATTTGCATTTGTATTTATCGGGTATTCTTCTTCGGTCAGCAAAATGACTCATCTCGGTACAAACATAGCATGCTCGGTGTTGCCTTTTTGGCTTGAGGCACTCAAATGCAAAGTACGACAAGGAATTGCAATTGAAGCATCTATTTCTTTTTTTTTCGGAACACAACTTAAGACTGAAGTGTTAAGTTTTTTGGAAAATGGTACAGAAAGAGAAAGAAAGAAAGATTTCGCTCCATTGGCGGCATGGGGAGACTAAATTATTAGTATAAATTGACTTCATGTTGTATTTAGGCAACCATTTATCTCACGAGATTTTAGTTGTCTGAAAAAAAGTCTTTCGGTCACTGCTGGTATTGAAACCCGAACCGCCTGATTGGGAAGCCAATACACTACCACTTGAGCCATGACCACCTCTAAATGAGTTGGCTAGTAATCGTCCTTCTGAGTCCTGGCGTTCGCTTGATCAAAATTTGATCATTGAATTCATCCAATAATTGTTGTTTGTCCCTAAAGCTGTGCATTTTTGCCTGAGATCTCAAAGCACAGCCCAAAATACCTTCAATAATATGCTAGAGGAGTTCTTCTTCATCCACAGCAGTTTTGTTAGCTAAATTATTTTGCCGTGATAATATTACTGAACTTACTCCGTCGGCTGCCATTCTCTGCCTTCAAACTGTCCCTTAAGTGTCAACTAACTGTCACGAAACAGAACAGAACTCGCATATCATACAACAACTCTTCTTTGAGGATCTTCTTCAAGTTCAATTTCGAATGCTACCACTTTACCGATTTTACTTTTAAATTACTAGCGATAAGGGCTCTCCCATGGTTTTCGTCCACATCCTAAACACTCAAAATGCTTTTCAACTGAAGTTACCAATGCCCAAACGAATCTCCACTTCCGGAAATTCGTTCAATAGCTCTTTCATTTGGGAAAAGTTAATATATGTTGATTGTGTGTTGACACAAATGTTTCCGTCATTTCTCTTCTCCCCTCTCCTTTTTCAATAGTTCATTTTCTTTCATCAGTATTTCTGACTCTCGCTTTAATATATTTATTTCTCGCTTTATTAATTCCACCTCGTTATCGTTAGTTTTACTAGTCTCATCGGAGTCGTCTTCGTTGCCCCCTCTTATTATTATTCTTTTGGCCCTCATTCTTTGTTTCTTAAATCTACTCGCCCCAGCATCATTTGTGTTGTCTTAATGCACTTCTTAGCTTTCGTTGATTTTCCTTCTTTGTCAGTCATTTTATCTCTCTCTCTCTCTCTCTTCAATATCGGTTTCTTCTTCTCTTGTTCTTCCTCTTCTTGTACAGCAACGTGATCGATGCTATCTTCATACTGCTCGTCATGCTCATCTCCTTCAAATTTGTCAGGTATGTTACAAGGAAATTCATCTCGCTGGCTTAGTGGAAGTGCAAAATGAGTGCAATCTTGTTCCAATAATTAACTTTTAATTTTAAATTAAATAAAAAAGAAGTTATTTTCAGACAGATGTCTCGTTTTATTCACTCTACTTAATATTATTAATAATATTAATATCTTTTGATAATTACATGAAGTCAGCATTAATACATAAAGTACAAAAATATTCCAGATAGATATCTGATTCATATCATATCTCTTGGATCAAAAATTAAGTTTGGTGGGTTGTGGCGACAGGTAATTGACTTTTGAAACAGCTGTTGATAGTTTAATTTGAAATGGAGTTTGCTTTTTCTCGCATCTGCATCTAATGAGTATAGTTATAATGATTATATCAGAACAAAAAAGATAATGACAACTTAAAGGACTGAGAAAAGGTTGATTAGTGCAAATTTTTGTAATTTCCTAATATTATCTATGTGTAAAACATGTAGATATTCTAGATCTAGTCCTAATTTTTTTTTTTTTTTTAGTTTTTTATTCATTCAATTTAAACCCATTTTACAAATTTCATAACAGATATATATGCACTTAAATTTTTAAGAAGGATTTTATGAGTGGATTTCAATTAACAAACTTAAGTTTAACATAAAGACAATTACATAAATTCAAGTATTGTACAAATATTAAGTGTTTTTCATCAGTGAATGAAGAAATAAATACATTCTATAGTTAATAAAACTAGTGCCGAATGAATTGATTCAGACAACAACAATATAGAAAATTTTAGATTAAAAAAAAAAAGAAAAAATATATTGTGTGTTGGAGAGAAAAGAAAAAATTCATAATAATTAGATGTAAGTATTAGTACATGCTACTAAATAATTAACTTCGATAGATTATCAATCTCATTGAGGTCAAAATTAAACAGCCACTTCTTGACCGCTTTATTTTTTATTAATTTACTAGAGCGCCTTATTTCAATGGGTAGTTTATTAAAGATACGAGGAGCTACAGAAGAGTAATAACTTAAGAAGAGATGAGTATTGTGTGAAGCAATGAAAGCAAGACTCATAGAAGAGCTGCGAAGACCATAGGTATTCGGATCATGATTTAATGAGTATCCGCTACTTTGTAGAAATAAAGATGCTCTAGAGGCAATATAAAAGAATGTGTAAAGAGTGGGAAACTATGTTCATGGCGCCTTTTTTTCCAGATAATTCTCAGCACATATTTTTGTTAAACAAGCAAAGGTTGCATTTTGTTTTTGTGTGTTCCGCCCCAGCAAGTTAAACCATATTGCAATTTGGTTGGCCCATAATAAAACGTTTGTAAAATTTTTTTTGAGCAAAAAAGTTTCAAATGGTAAAGGGTGCTGGTTGTTTTCAGCAGGTATTTCCTTGAGGAAGTAGTGTGAGCATCCCAATTTAACCTGCTATCGACCTCGAGTCCTAGATACTTAAAGACCTGTACGTTACCAATGACAAAACAGCTAGGTAGGCAATCTATGGAAGTATTATATGTACAAGATCTTTCGGAAAGCGATTCACAGCAATTGTCAGAGTTTATCAACATATTATTGCATTACGCATTATGAAATGTAAAAACTGGAAGTTCTAAATGCAAAGCAGTGTTAAAATACATAATTTTTGTTTTGTCACTAATAACTAGCTTGTGCACACGGAACCAATGTCGTAACATTTCTAAATCATGGTTGATGTCAGCTATTAGATCTAACCAAGAGTTGCTGGAATATGAACAACCTATATCATCAGCAAACCCTGTAAGTTTTCCTTTCATATTAAGAGTAAAAATTGAGTTAATGAAAACTAGGAAGAATATAGGTCCCAAACAGATCCCTGAGGAACACCAACTGTAATATCGCAGCACTCACTAAACAAAGTTCCTATTCGAACCATTTGTTTCCTGTTGGTGAGATAGGACTCAATACATTTAAGAACAAATCCCCTAAATCCAGCTTTATTCAATTTATTCAATAAGATTTTATGATCAACAGTATCAAAAGCCTTCGTTATATCCACGAAACGAGCTGCAGTAACCTTCTTGCTATTGATGCTTCCATAAATTGAACTGCTGAAGTTAAGAAGTGCATCCTCAGTAGATTTGCCAGCTCGGAATCCATACTGTCTATCGCTAAAGAATGAAATACCATCAAGATAGGACAAAATTCTTTTTTTGATTAATTTTTCGAAAACTTTAGAAAAAACTGGGAGAAGAGAAATAGGCCGATAATTGTTGAGTACTTTTTTGTCACCCTTTTTGAATATAGGTATAACTTCAGCAATTTTAAGCATTTCAGGAAATATACCACATAAGATACTTGTGTTAAAAATATGAGCCGAAAATATCTACAATATAAAATGATGTGCTCTTAATAAATTAGAATAGGATCTATGAGTAATGGAGGTGGAGTTGTTCAAAGACATAATCGTTTTACGAGTATAGACCTCAATTGATGAAATTAATTCATAAAAAAAGCTATGAGGCTCTGATCTTTCCCTGTTAGAACACTCAAGCAAACATCTACTATTATTATTACTAGGTGTTAAACCTGCCTCAGTTATCGTTTTATTCGCAACGCTAGTAAAAAATAAGTTGAAGCTATTAGCACAGATAATAAATCTATACAGATGTCTCATTCACATGGGAAGTTTTGTCCTATGAAAATGAAATCGAACTAAAAAAAAAAGCTTTTTTAAAAAGCTGCAAAGAGCAGAAAAATCATTTTATTTCTTTTCGCTTTTTGCTCTTGCCACTTGTCACTCAGGCATGCAAAGTCGTTTATCGTGCAAAAACAATACGTGAACGAAAGAAATAAACAAAAAAAACATACGTTAACGTTGCCCAGCATAACCGGTTTACTTGGGTTTATGTACGTGTGCTTGTTATTTTGTTTGTAACTTGTTATGCAATGTAAATTAAATGGGAGTAGGAATATAATTTTGAAGATCATGAGATCGATGGTCCGTGAAGGCGGATGTGCTGGAGGGGGTGGGTGTGACGTTGAACCACACTATAAAAGTGGTTGATATTTGAAGCACGAAGTGTTAAGGGCTAATACATGTTATGGGGTTGAAGATATACGTATGTACATGAGCGCTAGACCAGTTTCCCGATTTTAATTTTGTGCTCAGGACATTAAGTACCTACAAAATTTGATAAATTTCCAAGCATTGAGCAACATCGAACTTATTCGGAAAATGTATGTATGTATTATTTACGAGAACATATTTGCTCCCTTTTCTTTCAAGTTATGTAAAAGGGAGTTTTTAAAACTGTAAAATCTTCAATTCCGAGACTCGGGGACAACGCAGTAATGTACGGCCGAATATATGGGAGTTCGAACAAGTGGAATGGGATGTCAACCAACTTGGAGTGCAGCACCGCTTTAAACAGCTGGCAAAAGATCGCGACAGGTTGAAAGGCTTGTTGGTTGAAGGCTTGGTCCACCCCGGACTGTAGCGCCACCTAAGTAAGTAAGGAAAATATTGGAAATATTTTTCCGACAGCCATGAATTTTATTTAATATATTTTAACTAGCAAAATCATTACTATATAGAGTATGATTTTGTTCCTTGGAGTAGGGACTTTGGATCCAATTTTTTAAACCAGTCTGAAGTAGCAGCGGTTGCCTAGGCTTATTCTGGTGGTAATCTTCGACAAGGTGTCATTTGTTCAGTTTGCATTAACCCAGAGGAGAGGAACTCCTCTAAAGTAATGAGGATTTACAGTGACAAATTGTACGATTTGGTAAATGACGGGGTTATCTTTGCTCGATAAAATATACTTTACAATGTCAGCAGATTTTGGCCACCCTGAAGTGTCTATATTAATGACGTGTCCCAACAGCTGGGCAGATCTTTATTGTGCTTATACCTGCCTGCGGTTAAATAATACGAGTATTTTAATATGAGATTGAAAAAACCATATTATGAAAGCGTATCTATTTGCCGCAATCCGGTGGAGGTTTGGAAAAATTCTGAGGTTTTGTTTCCAAGCGACACAACCGGATAAGTTTTCTTGGGACCCCGAATTAGTCCATCGCATTATGAAACCTAGTACAATGGAGGCTGTCATAAGCATAGGTGGTAGGTATTGACTTGGAACTGAATAGTTCTTTCTAAGATTTTCCAGGCCGGAAGTCACACTGCTTCCGGTAAATTTTTGTGGACCGAAGAGACTTTACGTGTTCACATAGTACACTGAATAGAATCATAATGCCGACATTAGGCAAGCAGATCCTTCAGAAGCGGGCATTATCCATCGTCATCCTGCACAGACGGACGAGTTTGGCAGGGATGTCAAGACTAGACATTTCTCTATATAGCTCGTCTCTATAAATGCTGTCATAGGCAGCCTTAAAATCGATAAGCAGGTACCCACCACCAGGTGGATCTGGACTTCTTGGGTTTTCTCCAAAATCTGCCGGATTGTGGAAATCTAATCGATTGTGTACCTGATTGGACAGGTTGCTTACGATGGCTTCAATCAAACCAATCCCAGAAGAAACATGTTTTTATCAGTGGTTTTGTCAAATGAGTCCGGACTGGGCCCCGTGCGACTTTTTTTTATTGTACTTTTTTCGTTGTACTGAAGTGCAACATATTCAATTTTCAGTTTTTTCTTTAAATCAATTTGTATTAAATTTTGCGTAAAAAACGGATTTAATGGTGCGCGAGCGTTGGAAATCTTGGAAAAGTGTTTCAGCAACGATTCTCTAAAGAAAACGGTCCTTTACCAGTGGCACGAGTGGTCGTGAGTCAATCGAAGATGATGAACGCAATGGGAGACCATCGACATCGAAAACCGACGAAAACATTGATGAAGTAAAAGAAGTGTTGGTCAATAACAGCAAATTAACCATCAGTGATATAGCGGAGGATTTGAACATTGCCTATGGATCCATCCAAGATATTTTGGTTAATGATTTGGGTTTCCGTCGTGTAGCAGCAAAGATGGTGCCAAAAGACCTCAATTTCATGCAAAAAAGAGACCGTGTTTACGTCGCAAAAGAGATGATTTGCGAGGCTGAATCCGATCCCACATTCATCAAGAGGATCATTACTGAGTTTTATGAGTACAACACGCAATCCAGACATCAGGCAAGTGAATGGCGTTCACCAAATGAGCCGAGACCAAAAAGACCACATCGTTTTCAGTCAAAAAAGAAGGCAATGCTCACGGTTTTCATGGATTACAACGATGTAGTGCATCATGAATTTTTACCAGAAGGCCAGCCAGTAAACAAAAAGTATTATTTGGGCGTTATGAGACGTTTGCGTGAAGCAATTCGCCGAAAGAGACCAGAATTGTAGGCAGAAAACTAGTGGATTTTGCACCATGATAACGTACCATCCGAATTATTCCGAAAGCTCGTGTCGGTTGGACGACTTTAGGTTTGTAATATCCTGATTTTCATGCCTAAGACAAGATGGTATATCATTAGTACTGTTTCTGTTAAAAAGCTCATTTACTATTCCCACTCTTTTTTTTAAATTACCTTTAACATTTTGAAATTTGTTAATGTAAAAATTTTCTTTGCATAAAGGCACCTCAATGGCAATTTGCTTACAAATTTTATCATATGCACTACGAAGATGATTATTATTAGGTTGCTTTTTATATTTCACTCTTAACTTATTTTTTAGATTAATTTTGTTTACCAGATAGTTTGAAATCCAAGTCTTGAGCTTAATTAGTTTATTACTTTTCTTACGCGCTGTCACCGTACAACTTGCAACATGTGTATTAAGGGTATTAGAAAACAAATTAAAAGCTTCATTGGGATCATTTGCTGTCCATATCTCAGATCAGTTTCCAAGCATTAAGCGATTAGTAAGCTCAAGGAGGTTCACGTTCTTAGACTGATAATAAGGATCATGTTTATTACTTTGAACGTTATTCGATTGAAAGAACAAACAGGCCATTGAATGATCAGAAATTCTCAGATCAGCAGTGCTACTAACGAGAGACAATTTAGATTTATAATCAAGCTTACAGAAAATATGGTCAATACAAGTGTTGGAGGCTTGTCTTGTAGGGACATTTACACACGACTCTAAGCCATTGCCACAGATTAATGATTGATATCTTATGGCAGCAGGTGATTCGTTCAAGATATCCAGATTAATATCAGCAGCTAAAATAAGATTTCTTACTTTTTCCACGTTTAATATATAGTTTAATCAATAAATTTCTCTTTACTCATATCATGAAGTCTGTAGTAACCTGTTCTGTATTAATAGTGCAACTTATTCTTATCATGCTTGAACACCTAGATCCAAATTTACACACTCAGTTACATAATTTATAGCCCTGTCATTTATATAAACAACAATACCACCTGCAGCGTAGGAGTTATTACAATTAAAGTGGCTCTTATACCCTCGTATTTCATAAGAATCTTTCTCATTATCAAAAATCCATATTTCAGATAAGAAAATTAAATCGGGCTTGTTTAAAAATGACTCCAAGTGAGATACAAAGAGATCGAAGTTTTTTCGCAGGCTGCGAATGTTTTGATGTCCTACAAAGAAATCATTCATTCGCTGTTCACAATCATTATCATTATCAAAATGGAAAAACGGAGTAAAAAAGTTAAAGTCATCAGTTAGATTGTTAAACCCAAACATGATAAACAAAAAAAATAAGTTTAAATGATTAAAGTATTAAGATCATCAAAAGAATAAATTTTAAAAACATTACCACCTTCTTGTTTCTTCATACTGAAAATTGGTTTGATGTTATCCTCCACGCCGAGTACGCACGACGTTAGTTTCACCTTTATCTTCTTGATTAAAATACTCCGCTTAAGTTCCAAAGTTCTCACAAACGATGTTCATTGGCTTTTGTTTATGCAAAACAGAATTGTTGTTATCACCGCTTACAACTGATGCACTTTTGCTAGATTTCACACAGCAGGATTTGATGTCATCATGCGTTACGCTGACCTTCAGTCCCTCTTGCAAAATCTTGTCGGTACAGCTTAGTGCATTGGCACTGTCGCATTTGGTATACCAAATATGTCAATACACTTGCTTAGCGGTTTCTGTTGTAGAGCATTAACAGTGTGTTGGAGTTTGGAGACCTTTTCATGCAGTATTTTGTTGTCACTTTTTAGAGAATTGACTTGTAGCATAGCATTGCGGAAAAATTGTTGGAGAGAGATGATCTCTGTATATAAGACATCTAATGTGATGGCTGCAGGAGGGTTTTGGCGATACGACTCCGCTCGAGTTGGAGAAAGAGAAGATGAGTTATTATCAGCGGCTTGCTGAATGGCGAGTTGAGATGATTGCTTATCCATATCCCGCTGTTTGATGAGGGGCGGCGAGCGTAAAGAATTTCTTCTGTCTTTCTCACAAGACCTACAGCGATATTGTACGTTGTTCTTTTTCATGTAGACAATGTCACTAGCCTGAATTTTAACACAATTTAAGTGAAAGCAAACTTTACAGTCTTCACACTGAATCTTCGTCTTTATACTAAGACGGTCAACGTTTGCTCCACATATGCAGGGCCACTCGAAATAAGCAAATTAATTATAGGTACTAGGTACAACAGAAATTTGCAGAAGTCCGCTCTTCACCACAGATGAACTGAACTGTTCTTCTTTTACTGTTAAATGGCCTAAAGACGTGGTGGTACGTGGTGACTTCTTTCTTTATATATTCTTTGTCGTTGATAAATATAGAGTTGAAATTGGTTAGGAATATGATGTTTTCGTTTATGAGTTCGATTATTGGTTTTCTATGGAATTGGTGTTCGCATTTAGCACTGATTCTTTTTAGCAGCTGACTGATGCAATGGTCTGCAGATAGTTTCTGAAGTTGGTTGCTGTTGCATACTACAATGTCGTTAATTTCTCTGCACTGTTCTTTGATTCCATATTGTTCGTCTTGATTTACCAGAAGTTCGTTTGTTTCTATTTATATTCGTCTACTGTCTTTAACTGAAGATCTAATTAGAAGATAATTGAAATCTGTTGGTGTTGTTTTCGGTAAGGAAATAGCATAAAGTATAATTGAATCTTTTTGTAGCACAATTGGTTTTGCAATTACTCGATAGCTTCAACTTTATTATTATACGGTAGTGTCTCTATCTGCGCGAGAATATTCTGGATCTCGGTCCTGTCCAAAAGGTTTGTGTTTACGATTCCCTTCTTTGATAATTGAACTGCTGAAACGATTTAATTGACTTCTTTTGTTATTATTGTAAGTGTATTATGGATGTTTGTTCAAACTTATCGACGCTTGTATTGTTAATTCTCTGAATTATCTTACTCTAATTATCTAAAATTCATTGAGTTACTTCAGTAATGCGGTTATTAATTCGGTATTGATTATTGCTGTTTTCAATTATGACAATCCATTTCAATGCAGATCCAAGCCAGTTTATTGATCTGGCTAACCTTAGTCTTTTACCGTGCAATCTCTTTCGTGATTCTTCGATTTGACGTAATTGACACAGTATTTGAGGTCTGAGTATATTATTTTTGTCTATTTGTTGTTCAATTGCATATCATTGTACAATGTAGGATTTATAATGTGGATCATTTTTAAATTGCCGTTGATGATTCGTCCGCTTCCATGTTTTATAGTTATTAATGGTTTATTGTATCCGAATATGTTTAGGATTGCTGAGGACAAACCTATCGACCTCGAACGGGAAGAAAAATGATATTGTTCCTTTGTATTCTTATTCTGTGTTTTATGAATTATTTTCCCAGTTTCTGTTGTAATTGTTACGATACTATCTTTCTGAACTTTTTCTTTTTTGAACATGGGTGTTTATTTTCCGTCCCGACGTTTGACGGCAGCAAAAACTGTTTCGCCTTCTTGATAAGTCTTAGGTTTAGTTGTGTTCTGGTGTCTTCTAATGAGAAAATTATTCTTTGATTTTTACGAATATGTTCCGTTATATCTTCATTTACTTTTTCCTGAAAATCCATTAGATTTCTGTAATTTATCCTTTGGATTTTGCCTAAAAATATGTCACTCGGCTTCTTGTTTGTGACAGAATGTATAGAGTTATTATAGCGATCGACTGCTATGTTAATCAGTTCTTTTGTAGTAACGTTTGGGTACTCCGTGCGTACGCATCTGATCATCTCAATTATAGTTAAATGGACTCTTTCAATTGTGCTATTGACTTCAATTTTTTGAGTAGGTATTAAGTATATTTGAACTCCTAGCGTTTTGATGTAATACGAAATAATGGGACTCTTAAATCTACTTTCATTATCCATGGCTAGTATTTTCGGAACTGTAAAGTAGTGGAGGATTTTTATTATTTTGTTTCTCAAGTACAAAACCGATTTTTCTTTAATATGGAAGAACTTCGTGAATTTAGTAAATTTATCGATGCAAATAATATATTTTTCATTGTCTATTTCGAAGAGATCAATGTGTAGAATTTCTGGAAGGATAAGTTAGGAATTGGAGTTTCTTGAAATCCGGGTTTTAAGGATGGTGATCATATTTATTCAAATTGCAAATATCACAATCTATATATATTTCTTTATCAGATTGCTCATACGCGGAAAATAGTATTTCTTCAAGATCTAATCCTTATTTTCTTTATAGTTACGATGAGCCCTACTATGTTCTTCTTCTACGACTCGGAATTGGTTGTTTTCATTAGTCAAATCTTGAACTACTCTTTGTGTTAGACGCATTTTAAATTTTTTGAAGTTTTCCTTGTATATATACTGCAGTAATTGGATGTATTGGGTTTAAGTTTCTTACTCAATTGCTGTACTAAGTTTTTCTTATTTATTTTAGTGGTTCCTCGTAAGCACACATATCAGTTCCTACCTTAAATGGAGCTTCGCAGTGAAGAACTGTCCTCTTCTGCACTGTGCATAGTTGCTGTAAATTTTCCCTATTCCCTCACTCAAAACATCGCCTATTGATCGTTAAAAACTGGCTAGAGCATTCTTCAGTCCGAACGGAAGCCTTGTAAACTCGTACTTTCCATTCATTGTGGAGTATGCTGTGAAACCCTGAAGTTAAGTCGATAGTTGAAAAAAATTTCGATTTTCCTAGGCTGGCTATTGTGTTCGAAATGTTCGGAACCGGATATGTGTCGGGTATTGTAACGGCGTAGAGACATTTGTAATCAATCACAATTCTGAATTTCCTCTCTCTCGAAGCATCCATCTTTTTCGGATCTATCCGCAGAGGAGAATTGTAAGGACTTTTAGATGGTCTTATAATGCCATCTTCTAGCAACTTTTTCATTTGTCTCTCTACTTCGTTCCATAAATTTACTATGTAGATGTTTGATTTTTCGTTTGTTCACTTGTTCGCTTGTGGTTGTTTTTATTTCTGCTCTTACGGTTGTATCAATAACTTCTTGATCGTTAATCGGAATAAAGATTTTTCTATGTTTCTTCATTATGAATTGGATAACCTTCTTAGTTTTTTCAGTCAAATGATTATATCTCTAATTTATATACTATAAACTTTCTTGCTTTTCTTTCAGTTTTATTTTTACGTTTGGTTTTATGATGAGTATATTTCTTTCTGCCAATATTTTTATTTGCTCCCGTTTCCACAAGAAATTTTAAGCTCTTGCTTCTCTGGTTCTATACTCTAGAGAAGCATTTGTCATAAAATTTGCTTCGGTGGTTGATTCTCCTTTTCTATTTCTTGGTTATATTCTTGGAGGTATTGAAAATAGGCTTCCATTTCTGTAGCATAATTATGTGAACTTTCTTCCAACTCTTCATTATCATTACTTTGCTTGTCTTTTGCTTGCGTGACTTTTTGGATGGAAATTTTCTGAATGATTTGGTCATTTAGATTGGGAATTATGTCCTTGATTTGCCGGCCTATTTGAATAGTCAACTTGCTTTGTTTGGATTGACTTGTCAACTTCCATTTGCTCTAATGGTTTAGGTGGTGTTGGTTCCCAACAAAACAACACAAACCATAAAAACTCAATTACACTCATATCTTGCATTCTAAAATGTACCTATTGTAAGGCCGCGCACATTTGACACTTGAGGCGATGAAAAGATGAAAGGGTTTCCTGCGCGTTGGACTGGTCGTCGAGATATAACTAGAACGCTGGTTGCAAATGCAACTTTGATATCTTCGACGACTAGTTTTGACGAACATGAAAACACAAATTGTAAGCGCGTAGATAAAAGCACAACCAAAATAATAGAAAATAACTAACAAAAACACCTGAACTGTCAAATGTGCAAGGCCATCGTCCAAAACCAATATGACACATCTAGTGTCGCTAGTCATGCTAGGTCAAAAAACCTTATATTAATGGCCGACTTAAAAAGAGAGAAAGCATACACCTATAGCTCCATAAGGTTAATAGTCACAGCTCTAACTTCATAATTTATATATGGGGCATTATAAATTTTAATTGGTATAAACATAATGTACAAACACATAAGTGTCATTACATATTATATGAATATTTAAGAGTTCATTGACACATGTATATAAAAGAAAATCATAACAGCTGTTAGACACCGAGGTTTCTTCATCTCATGAGACAAGTTTACTCGACACTAATCGCCAGTCATTTGAATCGAAAGAATAAAATTGTAACGTCTTTATCTCTTGAGTTTAATTTTAAATCCAAAATTATATTTTATACTTCATCTAAGTATAAAACATGGTCCTTCGATATTAAAGTAAACCAGTGAATAAGTGAAAAAAAAAAAAATAAATAAAAATAAAATCGACAAAAAGGCAATTAAAAGAAAGTTGAAGCCTGACTTTGAACGGTTGTGTCGAATCGAATAAAACTGTTGCTTCATCTAAATCAACGGTTACAAGGAGAAAAGCTGTTGCTTCAACAAAGTTAACAGGCTCCAAGGAACAAGCTGTTGCTTCATCCAAAAAGGACGGTGACTAGAGGAGCGGTAACTTCAACAAAATACAACGGACTCCATACATCCAATTGAAAGACATTGGAAGAAAGGAGCTGGTGCTTCAACAAAGTCAACTGGCAACGGTCATCAAGCGGTTTTGGAAGCGGACAAGAAACAAAAAACGGATAGCCAACGATAGTAGCGGTGCTAATAGAATCTCTCCTGAAGAGGAACAAAGAAGCTTCTTACAATCAAAGCCGAAACTAAAGGTAGGAATTTATCTTTTTCCATCTTTTTTATAATTAAAAGAAAAAATAAAAATAAAAATTTTATTAAAAATCCTAAATTTTAAAAAATTCTCCACCTCAAATAAAATAAAGAATATCTTTGTAAACTATCTTCTGTTAACAAACTAAAGTGTGTGAATTTGCCTTTACCATGTCGAAATTGTCAAGGTATATCGAAGCTCAAGAATTGGCTCTTAAAGAGCTAGAAAACGATTTCGACGAATTCCAAAAAGATACCGTGTCGCGAAAGTTAAGGGGGTACGTGAGTGCGCGATTACAGGACTTAGAAGAACTATTTAAACGGGTTAAAAAAGATCACACTACTATCGTCAATAGTAACGCAGATTCTCTCAAAGAAGCTTATTTCGGGGGTGAAATTTTTTTGAAAATTAAAAAGATTTATTTCACTTTTGTTGGTCAATTGCGTGATGAAATAGATAAATTTGCGGAAACTACCGATGCCACGTTAGAAACTTCTCGGTTAAACACAACAAAATCTTCAGTTTGTGAAATTCATCTTCCTCCAATTCAAATAAAGCCATTCTCTGGCAAGTTCGAAGAGTGGATTGAATTTCGGAATTTATTCGAGAATATGATAGATCGTAACGTTGATCTCTCTGATATTCAAAGAATACGTTATTTAAAAACATACGTCTGTGGCGAAGCCGCACGCTTAGTCCAACACCTTCCTATCGACGGAAAAAATTATACATCGGCATGGGAAATATTAACCGAAAGGTTTGAAAACAAGCGTAAGCTAGTTAATACGCAGCTAAGGATCTTTATGGAACAAGACAAGCTTGTTAATGAATCCGCTGCAGGCTTGAAGTCTCTGCATGATACAAGTGTAGAATGTGTCCATGCTCTAACTAATCTTGGAATTACAGTCGATGCATGGGATTGTATCTTGATATATGTTATTTTCAATAAACTTCCATCTCAAACTCAAATAGATTGGGAAAATAAATTAGGAACATCCAAGGTCCTTCCAGACTGGAAAACCTTTACGTCCTTCATTGAAGGTCGATTTAGCTCCCTTGAAAACATCCAAGAACTAAGAAATTGTTCAAAGCAGACAGCACCTAATATGTCCGGGAAGAAATCTAGTAACTTTCACTTAAGTTCACAGACCGGTAAACAGTTTCGATGTCGATTATGCAATGCTTCGCACGGCATTCGCCATTGCAAGAAGTTTCAAAATATGGATGTAAAGAATCGTATGGATGCTGTCAGAAAAAACGCAATTTGTGTTAATTGCTTAGGGTATGATCACCACGCATCAAGCTGCAGCAGTAGCAATCGTTGCTACAAATGTGGCCATAAACACCATACGCTATTGCCCTTAGAAACGCAAAAAACCACTACACCCCAGCAAAACAACCAACACTTCCAACAAAATGCAGTTACTCAAGGGCGTAATAACTCTCAATACCAGACGCAAAATCATTTCATCCAAAACTCATACAACAATAGAACAACAGGCATAGACGGTGAATGTGATAGCCCCTCAACATCAAGGGTGAACTTCAATGCGCATTTTAGCCAAATGCGAACTACGGCATTGTTAGCTACCGCGCTGGTGAAGGTTTTTGCACCTGATGGAACAAGCCACGTGCTCAGAGCATTAATCGATCCGGGCTCTGAGGCCACATTTATAACCGAAAATGCCGTTCAACTCATCAACCTTAGAAGGGAAAAGATATCAACGAAAGTCACTGGTTTAGGATTAACGTCCACTGGTACTTCAAACTATCAAGTGCACCTCACAATTTTCTCGCGAACCAATAACTCATTTTCTCTTGATGTTAAATGTTTTGTTTTCCCTCGTCTGACTTCACTGCTGCCATCTCACCAGGTGCAAAAGAAGGGGTGGGATCACATCTCGAAACTTGTGTTGGCAGATCCGACGTATGATATCCCAGGGAAGATAGACATTTTGTTAGGTGCGGATGTATATGCATCCATAATTTTAAAAGGATTAGTAAGAAGTAAAATGGGATCTCCTATTGCACAACAAACTGAGTTGGGTTGGATCCTGACGGGAAGCACTAACACGCAGTTGCAGAGTAAAAATCTCACGGTACAGAGTCAATATAACTCCTTAGATGCGCAACTACGACAGTTTTGGGAGATAGAAGAAGACTTCGGTGTGAGAAAGTTAACAGCAGAGGAGGAGAGGTGTCAACAAGATTTCAAACAGACTGTTAGAAGACGAAGTGATGGTAGGTACGAGGTTCGGCTTCCTTTCAAAAAAAATATTCGCCCAATACTAGGAAATTCAAAAGGAGCTGCCATGGCAAGACTATACCAAATTGAAAAACGGCTAGCTACCGAGCCAAAATTGCAAGAAGCTTATAAAAACTGCTTGAAAGAATATGTTACACTAGGACATATGAAGGCAGTGCCACCTGGAATGGAGCGAATAAATAGCGATAACTATTTTCTACCGCACCATGCGGTATTGAAAGAGTCTAGCTCCACTACAAAGCTGCGAGTAGTTTTTGACGCTTCATGTAAGACGTCCAATGGAAAGTCATTAAACGATTATTTAATGGTGGGACCACGGTTACAGCCGGACATCATAGACCTCATAGCCAAATGGAGGAAATTTAAGGTGGCATTTACGGCGGACATTGCCATGATGTACCGTCAAATATGGATAGCGGAAGAAGATACGAAATATCAGTTGATTTTGTGGAGAACCAGGAAAGAAGATCCTATGAAAACATATGCGCTCAACAGAGTCACATTTGGTATCGCATCAGCGCCCTATTTAGCAGTGCGTACATTACACCAACTTGCAACTGATGTTGAAGATTCAAACCCACAAGTCACAAAGGTACTTACCGAAGGCTTTTACATGGACGATCTTATCTATGGATCGGACAATGAAGAAGAGGCAGTTAAACTGCAATTAGACCTTCTAGCTACGTTACAGTCAGCTGGATTTCCGTTACGTAAATGGGCTAGCAATTCTCCCAAGATTTTAGAGCAAGTCCCTGAAAATCAAAGAGAAGTAAATCTTCCTCTAAATTTTGATTCACAAGATGCCATTAAAACATTGGGCATTCAATGGCATCCAGCAAGAGATATATTTAAGTTTAAAATAATATTACCTGAGGTTGATAAATATACGAAACGATCCGTGCTCGCAGATATCGCTCGACTGTTCGATCCTGTAGGATGGCTGGCTCCGAGTATCGTCAAAGCGAAACTAATATTACAAGAACTTTGGCGCATAGAATGTTCTTGGGACACACCGATTCCTTACAAGATCGAAAAACCTTGGGTGGAATTACGATCTGGGCTAAAACAATTGCATCACTTAGAAATCCCACGTTGGATTGGATATACAGACGGAGCGGAGGTGCAATTGCATGGTTTTAGTGACGCCTCCGAGAAAGCGTGTGCAGCTGTAATTTATGCACGCGTTTTGTGCCATGGACAGGAATGCATAAACCTCTTGGCATCGAAAACTAGAGTTGCCCCAGTCAAAAACATATCTTTACCACGCCTAGAACTTTGCGCGGCTCTGCTCTTAGCCAGGCTATTAAACAGAATTGTAAAGACCATGCAATTTAATAATCCAGAAATATTTGCATGGTCCGATTCCATGATCACCCTATCATGGATAAAGGGAGACCCAGCGATACGCACGACGTTTGTCGCAAATAGAGTTGCAGAAATTCAATCAATCACGAACCCAAACTGCTGGCGACATGTAGGCACCAAGGAAAACCCAGCAGACATGGGATCACGGGGTCTATCGCCAGAAGAATTGATAAATAACAAGATGTGGTGGCACGGACCCTCATTTCTAAGAAACTTTTGTGTAAACGGGGTACCAGGTACGAGTATCATAATCGAGACGGATAAAGAAACTAAAAGAGTAAATAAAAAAAATAATAACTCCGATTTGGTTACCAAGGTAATAAAAAACATGCATACAAATTTTGCGAATGCAGGTTCACGGTGTGTTGACATTAACAACACATTTTTTCAAAAATTCTCGACACTTAAACGTTTGATCCGAATTGTGGCAATATGGCGCAGATACTTCTTCAATCTTAGATCGGGGGAAAGAAGATCTTTAGATAAGAAACCTCTAACAGCTGAAGAACTGCTCTCATCTAAGCAAAAACTCATCAAGGTCGTCCAAAATGAACTATTTAGAGCAGACATCCAGGCACTGGAAGAGAAAAAACCTATTCTCAAGAGAAGCACGATTCTCAACTTAAATCCCTTTCTCGACTCGGAGGGCTTATTAAGGGTAGGTGGTCGTTTAGCAAACGCATCGCTTACATTCAATCAGCGACATCCTATGATCCTCAGTGGGTCACATCACTTCACAAAACTAATTGTTAGCGATGTGCATCAAAGCACTCTTAACGGCGGTCAACAAATGATGATGGCGGAAATCAGAAACTGTTTCTGGATAACAAATTTGAAAAAAGTGGTGAAGTCTACGATCCACAAATGCATTCCTTGTCATCGATACAACACGAAAACGCAACTGCAGCTTATGGGCAGTCTTCCAACAGAACGCGTAATTGCCACAAGACCCTTTACAAATACGGGGGTAGATTATGCTGGGCCAGTAGAGATAAAAATGTGGAAGGGAAGATGCAATAGGTTTTCAAAAGGGTACATTGCCGTGTTTGTATGCCTCTCAACAAAAGCAATTCATATTGAAGTAGTAAGCGATCTGAGCGCCGCCGCCTTCATTGCAGCGTTTAGAAGATTTGTGGCCAGAAGGGGTGCCTGCAATAACATCTATAGTGACTGTGGTACCAATTTTAAGGGGGCGAACAATGAGCTAAGAAAAGATAGCAGGTTCATAACCACGGAATGGTCGAAAGAAGTTACAAAAAGCCTGGCTTCCCAAAACACAACGTGGCATTTCAACCCTCCATCGTCACCACACTTTGGCGGACTTTGGGAGGCAGTAGTAAAGTCAATTAAACACCACTTGAAAAGAACCATTGGCTCCTCTAGATTAACGTTCGAAGAATATGCCACACTCCTCACGCAAATCGAAGCATGCCTTAATTCAAGGCCATTGTGTCCCATGACCACAGATCCCAATGACTTGACGGTCCTCACCCCTGGACACTTTCTCATTGGAGCTCCACTAAATACACTTCCTGACAGAAATTTGAAAGAAAGAAATGTCAAAAATCTCGACAAATGGAAATACCTTCAACGGCTAACACAAAACTTTTGGAAACAATGGAACGGAACGTATCTGCATCAACTCCAGCAGCGACCAAAATGGCTTCAACAACATCCAAACATAAAGGTCGGAGACCTTGTTTTAGTCAAGGAGGATAACCTTCCTCCATCGTCTTGGGTTCTCGCTCGAGTTCAAGAACTACATACCGGTTCGGATGGTCTTGCGCGCGTGGTGACCATTAAGACGGGCACGTCGATCCTTAAACGCCCGATCGTAAGATTATCCCCCTTACCAATCTCAAATCCGTAATACGAATAACCTTGATGTATATCTATAAAATGAACTAGACATTAACACATCATACAACAAATGAAGTTAAATAAACCTCGAAAAAATATCACTAAGAAACTAAAAGACATACTAACACCAACAACATCTCAACAACCTCACCGAATGCGTAACCTCCAACCAGTCAATAGTCAGCCCTTACAGCTAAATATTTTGTTTTCCTTTTCTCTATGCATCTTTCATGTTAACAAAATCTAATGCTTTGTTTTCTTTCGTTGCATGAACGAGCAAATAAAATCTTCACCGGCAGATAAATACACATCGGAGCGCAAGATATTCAAGATATTGGGGGGAACGATATCGCAAGAAGATACACCAAACTCAAGATACGGCCAAGCCCCGCCACCATGAACATCACAAGTCTGCAGTACGAGGGCCGGCAGCATGTTGGTTCCCAACAAAACAACACAAACCATAAAAACTCAATTACACTCATATCTTGCATTCTAAAATGTACCTATTGTAAGGCCGCGCACATTTGACACTTGAGGCGATGAAAAGATGAAAGGGTTTCCTGCGCGATGGACTGGTCGTCGAGATATAACTAGAACGCTGGTTGCAAATGCAACTTTGATATCTTCGACGACTAGTTTTGACGAACATGAAAACACAAATTGTAAGCGCGTAGATAAAAGCACAACCAAAATAATAGAAAATAACTAACAAAAACACCTGAACTGTCAAATGTGCAAGGCCAGATTGTTAAGATGCATGCTTTCTCTCTCTAGCATCGTCCAAAACCAATATGACACATCTAGTGTCGCTAGTCATGCTAGGTCAAAAAACCTTATATTAATGGCCGACTTAAAAAGAGAGAAAGCATACACCTATAGCTCCATAAGGTTAATAGTCACAGCTCTAACTTCATAATTTATATATGGGGCATTATAAATTTTAATTGGTATAAACATAATGTACCAACACATAAGTGTCATTACATATTATATGAATATTTAAGAGTTCATTGACACATGTATATAAAAGAAAATCATAACAGCTGTTAGACACCGAGGTTTCTTCATCTCATGAGACAAGTTTACTCGACACTAATCGCCAGTCATTTGAATCGAAAGAATAAAATTGTAACGTCTTTATCTCTTGAGTTTAATTTTAAATCCAAAATTATATTTTATACTTCATCTAAGTATAAAACAGGTGGCCTTGGTGGAGCAGAATTCTTTCGCCGGTGTTGGTTATTGGGCTGTAAGTTAAAAGCCTTTATCATTTGTTGTGTGCGAAGTGGCCTTGGGGGTAGATGATGCTTTCTATGCTCTTGTTGGCTCGTAAAAATTTGGTTGGTACGAGCTGAAATGGTATTAGTTAGTTTTTTTTATGAATTGTTACGTTCCTGAAATTTAAGTTTTGTATCTTCGAGCAAGATGTGTAGACCTCTGGTAAGGTTTGCGGTTTCCATATTATTAGCATTTTGCTCAGATCACCGTTTAGTCCCCTGCAAACATATCTAGTGCGCGGTTTCTGTAATTTTCTGTGAGATCCCTAGTAGTTTCGGCTGTATAGTCTTCGGATTTGATTTTGTTGATGATGAGGGTGGTTTACACTAGCATAAAATTCTTCTAACGTCGAACTTCTTTGGGACATAGTGCTTAGTTGATGTTATAGTGCCCTAATATCTCTTTTGTCGCATAGTATAGAGGTAAACACCTTTTCATCGATGCCCAGTCCTCATCAAAAATATTATAAGATATGCGGGCTGTATCGGCATGTCCTTTTTTTTATTATTACTTTATTTAAACAATATCTTTTAAAGCTTATATTTAATATTTAATACAAATAATAATAAATTCAATTAAAATGATACGTAAAAAGGTCATTGTATAAAATAGCTGAGTACAATCTTTAGCCTAGTCAAAACAGTAATGAAAGTATTTATCCAGTTATACAAAAAGAAAAATTCAAATAGTTCTATTGATGGGGAAATAGAAATTTATAATGAACCAAAAAAATGCAATTATATATAATTTTTAAAAGTCTATAAATTAGTTTACATCATCGGATTTAATAAAACATGAACTTCTGAATGATTAAATGAGAAAAGCCACTTTTTTATTTCACTTAAAGATACTGTTTTTACCCTCTCACACCTACGTTTTTCAGGTAATCTATTAAATAAATGAGGAGTGTTAACATGAAAACAATGGGAAAAGTGCGTTTTTTTAATGGTTGGCACAACTACAAAATTTTTGGAGTTGATTCGCAAGCTATAGTCGTCTTGCACTCTAGCTTTAAAATAGCCGGAATTGATGAAAAAAATCTTTAAAACTTTGTAACAGTAAAGATGTCCTAGAGGAAGAAATTCAAGAGATCTGAATAGCTCAAAACTTGGTGTCTTGCGACTAGCTTTGGAAATAATTTTTATCGCATGCTTCTGTTTTATTAATAAGGGTTTTATTTTATTGAAATACGTACCACCCCAGCAAGAAATTCTATATTCTAAATTTGATTTCAATAACCCGTTGTAAACCAATTTTAAAACAGGAAGATTTCAGTACATACTTAGGTGGAATAATTGTCTTACAACTCCGTTCATAAATTTTTTCAAATAGGTTGAATGGTCATTCCTACAAAATTATCGATCGAATATAATACCTAAATATTTAAAACTGCCAACACGTTCGACCAGAAACCAATTTGCGTTGTAGGTATTCTGATTGTTGAAAACCATATCTCCCAAGACAAATCGTTTGCAAGTGGTGAATGATAATATAAAGGTATTTCTTGGGAAACGTTACCTCTGATATTAAATAACATGAACTTATGAATGAAATTATTGTTTGTATAGAAAAAAGATGTATCATCGGCAAATGCTGTGATTTTACCTTTAAAATGTTGTAAAAATAATGAGTTAGCATAAATAAGAAAGAGGATTGGACCCAAAACTGATCCTTGAGGAACACCCATATTTAGAAATTTTTGTGAACTGAAAGCATTTCTAATCTTAACAACTTGCTTGCGGTTGGATAAATAGGAAGCAAACCATTTATAAATTGAGCCTCTAAAACCTGCCTTATAGAGCTTATCAAGCAGCAAAGAATGGTTTACCATATCGAAGTCCTTACTTATATCAATAAAAAAAGTTGATGGAATTTTAGAAGAATTTAAGCTATTATATATTTCACCAGATAACTTTAATAAAGCACCTTCTGTTGATTTTCCACTCCTAAAACCAAATTGGCAATCACTAAAAAAAACGAGTTCTATCTAAGAATGATAAGATTCTATTTTTAATGCCCTTTTCAAAAACTTTTGAAGTAACAGATAGTATAGAAATGGGACTATAATTATTAAGTGACATTCTATCACCTTTTTTATGAAAAGGAGGAACAACAGCAGTTTTCAAGCTGTTAGGAAAAACTCTTTTTTCTACATAAAAGTTAAAAATGTAGCAAAATTCATCAGAAATATGACAACATATATGTTTTAAAAGGAAACTTAAAATATTATCAGTGGATGAGGAACTAGATGTTTTAAGAGACATAATAATTTTTGAAATTTCAAGGGCAGGAAATTGATCAAAGTAAAACCTATCGGATTAAATATTGTCATGAACTAAAGAGGTCTCACAAAGAAGTGTAGAATTAATTACACTTGAATCACCATTATTATGAAGGATATTAACAAAAAATTTATTAAACAAGTTAGCAACTTCAGAGGGATCTGAAAAAACAAGATTATCGTTTTGAATAAAAATATCAGAGCGAGTTTTATTTTTATTAAGTATATCATGAACAACTCTCCATTTTGTTTATAGTTCCCAATATTTCGTGCTAGTTTATTACTATAATATGAATTTTTACAAAGTAGAATTTCAATTTTAACCTTTTTACATAACTTTTCATAATAATTATTTAATCTCTAATTTCATGGATGTTTCTTCATAATAAAAGAAAGTTTATTTTTCTTTTTGATTTTTTTAACTAATGAAGGAGTCATCCATTGCTTAAGACATTTAAATTTGTTGTTACTTTTACTCATTATTTGGCTACAGCTATGAATATGATATTGTAGTCTATTAAGAAACAAATCAAATGCAACTGTGGAATCGATCGCGGAGTAAACTTCATCCCAAAACTCTGGACTTAAATTTGCTCCTAAGACTGAAAAATCAGGTTTTTGATAATCAAAATTCTCAAAATTATTTTCTCTAAACTGGCAATAACTGAGTTGAATACCAGTTAGACGATGATCGGTTATTTTTAAATCAAGGACAATTGTTTTATAATCGACCAACATGTTTCTGTGAAATCTTAAAAACACATGATCTAGACAAGAATTTAATCTAGTAGGTTCATTTATCACGAACTTAAAACCAAATGATGAAAACGCAGTTAGATAACTATTAACGTCCGGTGAATAACACAGAATGTTTATATTAAAATCACTTAAAAGAATTATATTTGTACATTTTTGGCTATCCAAAAATCCCGACATTTCATCCAAGAAGCAACTTACTGAACATTTATGAACTCTATAGACATATATAAAACAATAACTTACGCCAGAAATTTTGCAATTAACGCTTATCATATCAGCACTTTCAAATTGGTATTTGTTAACTATACAACTGGTTACATTGTTATTATAATATACAGCGACGCCACCAGCAGCATAAGATTAATTACAAGGCGCTTCAAAAGAATAGTTTGGAATTAAATCATAGAAATCTTCAAATATCCAAATTTCAGTAAGGAAAATTAAATCTGGTAAATGATCCAGAGGTGTGACATGCGATAGAAAGGTATTAAAATTAGTTCGCATACTGCGAATGTTTTGATGTATAACAGAAAAACCAGACATTATTTTGATGTTCTATACAAAAACATTTAACATCATCAGTATTGTTTCGAATTGGGAAAAGAAAACGCACGCTC
>CASBSA010000142.1:0-12987 GCA_949129095.1 Volucella bombylans
CGGAGCAGAGCTGACAACGACAAATTTTTTCGGCCCAGATGACCTCCCTGCCATATTTCTTAAAAAATGTTCTTCCTCTCTTTCTAATCTCTTCCGTCTATCCCTTTCTCAAGGAGAATTTCCTCAGGTTTGGAAAACCTCCTTCATAACCCCGATCCACAAGAAAGGATCAAAGAATCAAATAACCAACTATCGTCCCATCGCTAAACTCTCCCATATACCCAAACTCTTCGAAAGTATTTTGTATGAAGCTCTAAGCTTCCAATGCAAATCACTTATTTCTCCTAGACAACATGGCTTCGTTGAATTCGTATCCTTTGCCCTCTCTGCCCTAGAGAATGGCAATGAAGTCGATGTAGTTGCAACCGATTTTAGCAAAGCCTTCGATAAAATCTCTCATCGGTTAATTATCTTTAAATTGTCTGCCCTCGGCTTTGAACCCATATTGTTAAAATGGATATCCCCTTACCTCGAAAACCGTTTTTACAGTGTTCGTTTTAGGTCAGCCCTCCGTTCCATTTTTGGCCACCTCTGGAGTTCCATCTCAGTCCCCTTCTTTTTATATTAACCATAAATGATCTCGATATGATCATCAAACAGTCGTCTGTCTCCCTTTACGCCGACGATACCAAATTTTTCAAAACCATTTCCTCTCCCCATAACACTTTCCTCCTTCAACAAGATCTTGATAGTTTTTCGATCTGGTGCCTCAAAAATTCTTTGGAACTTAACATCGCTAAATGCCAATCCATCACCTTCTCACATAAGCGGAACCAATCTCCTCCCCGACTCTATCTTCTCCATAACCAACCTATCTCCTCCGTACAATCTCTTCGCGACCTCGGCATTTTGTGTGATAGCGAGCTCAACTTCCGCTTACATATGAATGAGATAATCCTCAAAGCCAACTCTGCACTAGGCTTTGTAAAACGGTGGTCCAAAGAATTCACCAACCCATACGTGACCAGGTCCCTCTATATTACCTTTGTTCGCCCCCTCCTAGAGTACGCCAGTCAAGTATGGTCCCCATATCATCGTGTTCATATCTCGAGAATTGAAAGCATTCAGCACCGTTTTCTTCGATTTGCTCTTCGAGGTATGCCCTGGGACGATCCTTTTAATCTGCCCCCCTATCAAAATCGTCTCAACCTTATCAACTTAAACACCCTTGAAGATCGCAGAGATGCAGCAGACTTTCTCTTCATTCATCGACTCCTTTCAGGTCACATTGAATGCGCGTCCCTTCACAACTCCATTTTCCTCAACACTAACCCTCGTAATCTACGTACCCCTCGACTCTTCTATCTACCAACTCACTACATCTCCTATGGCGCGAACGAACCAATCTCCCGTATGCTACGTCAAATCAACTCAAAACCTACCGTCTTTGACTTTCACCGCACCACTTCTTACCTCAAATCTGTTCTCCTTCACCACTCCAACCAACCTTAGTTTTAAGTTTTAGTTTAAGTTTAATTTGTAAGTTATAGCTTGTATTAAGCCGAATAAATGGGGGCGTTCGCCCCCACCAAAATTAAATTAAATTAAAAATCTCGTCATTGGCGCCTCTGCACATGATTGGGTACACCAACCCTATTGAGTGTATTTTAGGAATTTTTAAAGCTTTAGTTGGTTTTTCTACTTATTTTAGAAAGAGACAAATATAGAGTTAAAAAAAAGCAATTTAGGCGTGTATATTCATGGCAGCTGTCAAAAAGTTGATTCTAACCTAGCATTATAATCGTTTATAGAGGTAAGCAGATAATTTCATTGTTTTTCAGTGTTTTCCTATGCCCAATTTTTGTTTTTTGTATGTTTTCTCGTAGTATGACCTCTTATCTGTAAAATAAATGATGAATGAATGTTCTGTGATATACATATATGCAGAGCTGTAAACTTTGAAGTACCAGTACGAGTCCAGTACCCAATACTCTGTACTTGTACTTGTATTTATAAATTTCAAGTACAATGTACTCCCTACTTAAAAATAACTAAGTACCAGTATTTGCCTAAGTACTCTGTACCAAGTACATTTACTAGGTACTTGAATACACCCCAGTAAATTTGTAAGTACTTTGCAAGTACTTTTCAAGTACTTATCTTTTATAAGTTTATACTCAATTTGTAATTTTTGAACCAACTCTTGCTAACAAATTACGGTTCCTAACGATGTTGTGGTTTTGACAGAAAAACTAATTTATTTTTTTTTATTTTTATTTTTATTTTTTTTCTTCGAAAGACTTAAGAAAATTAGAGTTAGTTTTCAATAAAACTAATTCCTTGAAATGCTGGTCAGACAGCGCGCTGCGTTTTGGAGTATTAATCAGGCCAGTAAAGGAAACCAACCTTCCACATTGCCCGATGACGTCAAAGGAGTATTAAGTTTGATTGAAAGGTTTTTAAATATCGGATATTTGTCCAATATTTTCATTCCGCTTCCTAAATGAGTTATGTATAGTAAATATTCTTTTCCAATAAAAGCAGAATGAGAGTATTGACGAGGAACATAGGTATGAAGGATTTGTATGTACTTGAAAAGTACTTGAAAATGTACTGGGGTATATTCAAATACCTAGTAAATGTACTTGGAACAGAGTACTTAGGCAAATACTTGTACTTATTTATTTTTAAGTAGGGAGTACATTGTACTTGAAATTTGTAAGTACAAGTACAATTACAGGCTACTTAGTACTTTCACCGTACTGCAGTACAAATGTATTTCATTACTTTACAGGTCTGCATATATGTATATTACAAAGAAATCGTGCGTGAAAGACAACTGTACCTAAATGGCTACAGCGGCAGAATCCATATAACAATTTCACTTTTTTTCAGGTTTTTGTTACAATGAGTATACTCAATATACTCTTCCATAGCTGAAAAAAAACTGATGTGCTACATAGACAAGAAGAGCTAAAAACAAACTTGAGGATTTAACCCCAGCACAAATATTTTAGAAAATATTTCATGAAGAAACACAATTTTATATGCTAATCAAAACAACAGACACACATTTCAACTAGACTCTGTTGACTTAAAAAAGTTTTTTGATTTTTTTGATTTTTATTGTGGAAAAGAGTTTGAAGTTTCTATTCCCTTATGACCAAGAGTTGTCAAAACATTACTTCAGAAATTGAATACTGATCCAACAATGCACCAAATATATTTTGACAACTTTTTTACAAAAGTCCAAAAATCATTTTACAAATCCACCTCTCTGGAGCAATAAGAGAAAACAGAACAAAGAAATGTTCTCTAAAAAGTACTAAAGAGATGAAGAAAGAAGATCGTGCCTCGTATGATTATAGGTTTGATAAGCAAAATGAAATACTTCTAGTGAGATGGAAAGACAATAGCATTTGCACAATGGCTACAAATTATGACACTGTTGAACCGTTGGGAATTGTAAAACGATGGTCTCCTGTTCAACTTGAAAAGACTGATGTCGACATACCAAAACTTTTCCAAATTTACTACAAAAATATGGGCGGAGTGGATGAGTTGAATCAATCTGTTTCACTTTACAGGATTGCAGTGCACGGAAAAAAATGGTGGTGGGTTTTGTTTTGTGATAGATATGATTACTGCAAATGCTTGGCTACTGCATGTAATGAGCCACAGTGATAGCAAAGATCAGGTAATGTTTCGGCGCGCTATTGCGAGGTACTATCTACTCCAAAAAACGCACGATAAGCCTCGACCTTCATCTTCCTTGGTTCCAGACTTGCCTCAAAACGGTGTAGGACACTACCCTTAAAAGCTTAAAAAGCCTTTACGATGTGTAAAATATCACGCCAGAGTTCGCTGGCAATGCAAGAAATGCCAAAAAACATTATGTGTGGAAAAACAACGCTTCGAAAATTTTCACCTGTAATTCGCGGTTGAACCCGAACAAGTACACCCCCTTTTTATGGAGCCAAATTATTTTTTTCCTTGTTTATCATACTTTTATGTTTATTTGGTTTGTTAACAATATTAAAATAAACTATTCTCAAAAATACCACTGCTGGTTTTATTTGGTGGTTAATGGGTTATATATCGATATCTCAAAAGTGATTAGCGCATCGGACTCTTACGTCGTTCTAATGGCTGAGTATGATCTTACCTCTTTCATAAATTACTAATCGCAAATACTTGGCTTGACTATGTTTTTGGTCGATTTACAAAAATATCACCATATCAATGCGCAAATGTCAACTTCGACTTAACTGCGCTTTGAAAATTGGAACAAAGTCTATTCTGAATGAATTGCTTCTACTGCCTATGATTTAATCCAAGACATCCTACAGTCCCATATAGATGCATGCGGTTACAGTCTTTTGCCCAAAAAGACAGAAATAACCTAAAGCTATGGATAAACTGTTCAATCATTGGGCAAAAAAGATTAAAAAATAAATTGCGAAAGCTAAACGCTGACCTTAAGAATTGGTTAAAAAACATGTGTTTGAAGGTGAATAGGGAAATAAGAATGTATGGTGATAGGTATTATTACTCCAAAATACGAAGTTCACAAGGCAACCCTAGAAAAAAATGGAAAACTATTATTAGTATAATCAATAGCAATGCCTCTAATATAGCGAGACCTATTAAACTGGTTAGTGATGATGCTCTTATAAAAGATTCTTTTACTCTAGCTAACGAATTAATTGACTCCTTCACTTCAATTGGTCAGGCTTCAAATAATAGTTTCACTTCATGTCTTAAATGTTTCAATGGGCTAGTGGAATCTCCACCCAGAATTGGAAGCTTTTATTTTGAGCCGATTACTGGGCTTGATGTCTCACAGACAATCAATACCCTCAGTATATTCTCTGCTTGTGGATATGAGGGTACTTTTAATACCATTCTGAAGAATATCGCTTTAAATGTACTCGTACATGCAATAGTTGACATTCTTGCCCATATTTTCAACCAGATCATTTCAAGTGGAGTTTTCCCCGAGAAACTAAAATATGCCAACGTTGCATCTATCCTTAAAAAGGGGAATAGAAGGGACAGAAATAACTACGAGCATAGACCGATTTTCTGATCACTTTCAATCGCAAACATTTTTGAAAATGCAATTAAGGGAAGAATGATTGGTTACCCAAAGAAAATCAACTTTTTTAGATTTAATCAATTTGGGTTCAGGGAGGGATTTTCTACTAAAGACGCTCTCCTAGAGTTTTGTTCTAATATTAAGGTTTAGATGGAAAAAAATATTGTGCCGACATTTTTTTGCTCATTACCAACCAAGGCTTTTGATATGGTTGATCATACAGTTCTGTTAAACAAATTGAGTCATATTGGTTCCGTGGTATTATACACAGTTGATTTAAGTCTTATCTTAAAGACAGAACTCAAAGAGTTAATTTTGGTTACAGTTTTAGCGACCCTAAAACTTTAAATTTAGGTCTGTACTGGGTCCAGTTCTGTTTGTAATGTATATAAACTATCTTTTCGAACAGCCTTTCGAAAGTAAGGTTACTGCTTTTGCTAACGATCTAGGTATGGCATATGATTCAACTAATCCGCGCAACTTAATGGATAAGTTTAGACACGATGTTAACATACTAAGAATTTGGTTTACTCAAGCTAAATTTAAGTAACAAAACCAAGCTAATGCATTTTTGCTTGAGAGCGCAAGAGTCGTTGGATTTTAATGTTCATAGGGTGACCAAATAAGAACGATAGGAAAAATTTTCTAAATAAAACAACAGCAGTGTGAGATATAAAATAAGTGGTGTCAAGTCGCATGAACGGTCGCCGTGAGGTGACCCAGTCGCCAAATTTCTCCTTCACAACTTCGAGCGTTGCGTTGCTTGTATGGCATGTAGCGCCGTCTTGTTGGAACCACACCTTTTAAATGTATCGATGTTGTCGAGCTCTGACCACAGAAATTCGGTTAATATCACTCTATACCTGAGGCCATTGACGGTAACGGTGTCTCCTTTCTCATTTCGAAAGAAATACGGTCCGATGATCCCACCATGCCATAAACTGCACCAAACAGTCAATCGATGGTTTGATGATTGGCCGATGATTTTTTAGCCAAAATCCGGATCTCCGGTCAACATTTTCAGAGCCCATTAGCGAACTCACGGCGTTGTATATGATCATCCGGCGTCAATTCTAGAGTCAGCAATATCGTATGAAAGCCCAAATCCAACCGCAAAATAAGCCTGGTTGACTTTCTGGCGACGCCCAAAACAGCTGATCGGCGCCGAATCGACATTTCTGTGTCTTCTTCGATACTGGCCGGTCCTTATTTCGAACCAATCTCTGTCGGGTTGGTGCCGTAAAATCCAAAATAGTCTACGATTACACGGTACAACGAATTTCCTGCACACTGAAGCCATGATTACGACCAACCTCACGACGAAATTCAATTTGCGTATTTACAACTTGGGAATTTCGATAATATTTTTTAATCATTTCCACACGTTCGGCAAGCGTAAAACGATGCATGATAGAATGGCAAACGTACTGAATATTTTGACAGCTGGATGTCACTGGTGTCTTTGACTGCTGCTGAAACATAATAATTGGGAAAACTGTAATTCGTTCTTCTATTCGTAGCCTTTATCATCTTCACAATTTTTTTAATAAAAAACTTTAAGAATGGCTTACTTCAGAATATTTCACTACAGACTGCAATATTATTTAATAATAACAGGTATCACCTGTTAGGGCGGCGCTTACCAAGGAAGAATTCTCCAATTGCTTGTTTTACAAAAGTGCGAAATTAGAAAAGTCTGTGTTGCTAATCACTTCACCCACTCTATGATGCTCTTTAAATCAATGAAAGTTCTGCCAGTTAATCATTTGTACTACTATAAAGTTTTAAATTTTGTTTTTATATTTTTTTATATCTGGTTATATGCAGAGTCTGAATTCTGACTCCCAGAACTTGAAAAGTAATTCAGATACTCTCGTTAGGGTACCAACCTTTCAAACCACTCACTTTAGGAATTTCTACTCCGATGTCTCTTGCATACTACGAGTATATAACAGGCTTTCTGCAACAATTCGTACCACAAAATCATTGTCTTTATTCTTAAAAATAACCAAAACATAGCTACATGAATTCGCCCATAGAGAAACCGAAGTTTTGTTGTCCTATTATATAGTATTGTAATATGACTACTTTGCTAATTTTTCTTAAAATGTCTTTCTGTAATTTTCATTAATTTCTTTTTAAGTTTTGGATCACTCTGATAATGTTCTACCCCACATGAATTCTTTGTTACATAGTTCCTATTTGCTCTGTATTTTCTCTGTGCTGGTAAAATTAAAACTATGTCCTGCTTCAAAACCAACGTTTTGTTTTGTCCTAGAAGTAAAATAAAGTATTGCCTGTTTCTCTGTCATTGTAGAAACTTAATGATACCCGCAGAAACGGTAACTTCAGTTACAAGACCAACATACGAGTACATAGTAGAAATGATTTTTATAGGTAAATTTTACCAACCCGAACTTCTCTTCTTTCAGGTTCGGTTTAGTTCCAAGCTCCGTAGCGTCCTCCGAAAAATGTAAAGACCCGCTAGACTAAAAGCTTGACTTTCATTTGAAGAAGATGAATCAGAAGATATTATATTCCTGGGATTTGGTTTCTTATTCTTTTTAACCAAAACGGTTGTTGCTTTTTTTTTGTTTAACCATATCATTTCTCTAATTTTGAAGTTCATGGATGAGTGCCTTTTCTGGCGAAGCAGTGTACATTCTCGATTAGCCTTGATTTTTTAACATTGTTTTTAAAACTCTTGGTGGTGGAGGAATGCTCTTGGAAAACCATACCGCTGATTGTAGAAAGAGCACGAAAAACAAAATTTTAGCCATTTGTACTGAAAAGTATTTCAATAAATTATAATGAAAGTGAAGTAATTTTTAAAATGCATGAAAGTTTAATAACGCTTGTACAATTTCAACTAAATTCAATTACCAATTTATGCATAACTTTAGTATTTTTGATACCAAATCTAATCATACTTAGCATTGTTCTTAGTATTGAATTAGTACATTGGCATCAATATATTCTTTATTGCCATATTTTAAAAGTTAGACATAGCTTTCTGTACATTAAAATTTAGTTCAATACGAACCCTAAGGAAGATAGTAAAATTCGTTATTGGTACAAACGTTTCGGAAAGTATGGAGTTTATACTTAAGCTGTATACATAATTTTGTTGTTAGTAAGGCCCATTATATGCTTTCCTAGATATTGAAGGCAGTTTTGACAACATCGGGTGTGATTCAAAAGCGATCGAACTCAGAGCAGTTTTTCAATGCAGGAGTAATCCTGAACAAGAAATTAAATAGAAACTGAAATATAAATAAGAAAGTTACCAACGCCATCAAGATCGTATGGACTACGAGACTTATATTCGATGAAGTATGGTGGGTATATCAAAAAGGCGCTAGGGGCAGTCAAGTAGCACTTAAAGAGTTGGCGAGCTTCAGTTTGACTACAAATCGGTTTTAAACTGCCTTAATACTTCTCAGTCAAGATTTCGTGGTTACCTTGGCACAAGGGTATTAAAGGAAATGTTAATAGCCTTTTAACTGGCTAAAAAAATTTCAGCAGATCCATTCAGAGGTCCAGAGATTTTCTGCGGCATCCCGTATCCAGCAATAAATTTAACGATAAAAAGTTATGAGAATAAAGTGTGTCTATCCTATTGGAAGATTGTAAGATTGTACCGGGTCTTCGACAGGTTAATGGAGCTTTGAAACAATTAAAAAATTATTCCAAATTATTTCTTACCTTGAAAACGGATGATATCAAAAACTGGTCAGCTATCTAACGGGACACTGTCAATTTCAATATGACCTGCACAAACATAGAATTAGTCAAGAAATTGAATGTAACCTTCGTACGGAAAACAATGAAAGCGCAGAACATATACATGCGTGATTCTATGTCCGTAGGGAAACACTACTTTCGCAGAGAAATCTTAATATCTGAGGAACCGCAAATTATCTCCACCAATGATGTTGTGACACACAGAGTTTACAGTTCACAGTAGGGGGTCAGTTTTTCTATCACAACAAGAGCATTCCACAAGAGATGTGGTCTAAAAAATGGGAAGAAACCTAGAGCCGAAATAGATCATTCAAAACTTATCCAATTGCTAAAAGAATTCAAGATCTGAATGCTCTGCGGTTCATCAGCATATATGTACCAACGATTTTGTATAGTTCCACAAGAAGTAATCGAGTTGCTTCAAATGAGATCTTCAAATGATCTCTCTCTGGCCAATCCACTAGTCCATTTCGCCACATATTTTTGAAGAAGTAATCGCTATCTTGCCCGGTAATGTTGGCCACTGACTGTTGCGCGAGCTTCTCCCTCAGTTTTTAAAAAAGGAAGAACTGCTAATGGTAACAGCACTAACACCACACGGTATACTTTCAGTGTAATTAAATCTCATGAGTCTTCTGGATTTGACTCATTTTAGAAACGGCAATTTTGGTTATCCATAACCCCGTTGAGCCACATGTAAGTTCAAGCACACGTCGCAAGTCATTAATTCCTGCACCAGTTGAAGCTGAAGACGAAGAAGGAAAAAAGTCCTAGCGGAATCAAATTTCTTCTTGAAACGACGAATGGCCGGGATATTTAAGCGGTAACCGTTAACCAACTCAGCGCCTAGGGTCAGAAGCCAGGATAGATTTTACCAAATCTTGACTATAGTTAAATTAAACTTATCCTTCTGACTTTTTGTGGAGCTTTTTGCCCGTATTGAACATAATCAGAGTGTGTGGTATTCACCAAATTCAAAACTTCTCGGAGGGTCATGAAGCATTATTTTAATGCTGATCATGGAAATTCGCAAATGAATAGGTTTCAGGTACGTACATATATAAAAACACTTTCACGTAACTTAAGAAACGGAACATTTTCTGCTGTTTAAACGTGAAAAAGTACCAGAACATCGGAAGATAACAGTTTCAAAAGCAGTACATATATATGTTTGTTTATGGCTCCAAGGAATTTTCAATTTGGAACATAAAAAGATATACAAACGTTCGTAATATTTTCCAACTCTTACTTTATTTTGAACAAATCATGTTAAAAAGTTTTGAAGCACTCACTTGGCAATCAACTTAGTCTCAGACTTAAGCCCATACTTACTCAAAAGCGAATATAATAGCAAATGCACTCGCATATCTTTGTGCACCATTTTCAACCACGAACAATCGGTTTGAACTACTTTCTTTAATACTGCTTAATTTATCTGGGGCATCACTCAACCGTAAAGCTATTGAATTGGTTCTCTCTTCTGTTTTTGATCGCTGCTTCCTTTGAAACAGAAATTTCATCTAATAGGCACACAAGTACCAGCAACAATTTATTATTTGAATTGTTTTGCTGAATTTCAGTAAAGCACAAGCACCAACAACAGTGGTAAAATTTCAACTTTTCTCTGTACAACTGACGCCTCGTTAAATCGTGACTTCGTGTCATTTCGAATCGATTTATCACACTATAGATAACCTCACTTAAGTCAGTCCTATTGAATTCAAGTATCACTTAAACAATTGTCAAACAATGGAAATCCTTGTTGGAAAAAAAATATTTTTTTAGTGGTCCCATTTACATACATATTTACTCCCAGCGAATCTGTTCCTGCCTTAAGTGTTTACCCTTAAAAATAAATTAACGTGGCGATTATCATAATCAGAATTAATGACCTAGCGTTAGTTGATTTAAACATTGGGGAGCAATTAATCATTTTAAATAATGAAACTAAGGCGGTGAAAAAAACAACTCCAACGTCGTGGTTTTTTGTTTGAAATTGTCTTTTTTTTTCCTTTTTTCCTGCCTCATCCTGCTATTTTTTATTCAGCTATTAATAAGTAAAGACCATGGCCTGAGGCCAGGTGTGAAACTTAAGAGTGGTAATCATTTATTGCCGCTTAGAGGGTTTTATCGAGCGTAAACGACATCTAAGGAAGCGAAAGAATGAAAGCAAATTCAAAATAGGCTGGGAAGCACAAAATCCTGTAGGCACTCACAACCCATGACATCGACTAGGACTATGCGGCAATCTTTAATTACATTCGCATATTAATTAGGCGCAAGAAATGGCAGCAGTCATGGTACTTCATCTGGCACTTGTTTAATGGTTTATTCCAGGCTTTTCAACTCCTATTTCGCTTCGCCTCTTACTTGCGACCGAAAATTTTATATGTTAAGTGGCAATTACTCTAGGCTTTATTACTGTTATTATTGACACTGTAATAACCCTTCACACACTAATCCTGGTTGCGATACGACCGCTTTCCAATAATGTGGTTCTCAAAACGCAATAATAACTCGAAACGAGGTTACCGCGGACTTCTCGGTTATAGTGAAAGCAAACGGACACAGCTGGCCATCTGGTAAAATATGGTAATTGAGGATAAGAAGGGTAAGGGCTACGTGCATATATTACGGACACACCCCAAAATCAAGGTTAATTGCCGACATCACAAGGCTAAGATGCAGTAGGTAGACGAGGTACATGCAAGTACATGCTCCTTGAAACCCATACCGGAATGTGCGAATAGATTTGCATAAACACGCCTTGAAAGAAGCAAAAGCATAAAATAAAATAAAAACGTAAATAAAGAGCACCACTTTGTTGCATGGTCTTGGATCCTAGTTTCAGTTGAAAGTCATATTCCTTTGCCACCTCAATTGCACAGCCAATGGAATGTGTGGTAGTTCAATAGAATCGAGAAACTTGTTGAGTGATTATCTGCCTCATTGTTCTGCTTCGTCTGAAGTGCCATAATATATCTTGTATGTTAGATACATACTCATACGTCATCGCTTTTCCCTGCAAGACTGACTTTTACGCACAATTAGTTCAGATTTCTTCAATTCACATAAATATTGTATTTACTTCTGAGAGTACTTCTGAAAGAAATAAAATCATTTTAAAAAGTAATGTACGTAGTTTTATAGCCCAAATTTTCTCATGTGCTATGTGATAAGCTAAACCTCTTACATAAACCTAAACCTATCCCTATTGTATTAAGAGACAAGAATATAAATGTTAAGTGTTTATTTTCCTAGATTTAAAGTACTAGAGTTCAAAATTTGACTACGACAGATATTATATAGACATAAAATAAATAAAACTATAGCAGAGGATATAAATGTTCGCTGAAGGTTGCCAAATAAAAAATTAATGAAAAATTAGCACTCAGATTTGAATTTAAACCAAAGGGTACCCCTTATAAATGATTTTGAGCAATGATTTTGCTCATGTTATTCTTTTTGAGTCATTCAATAATTTATCCCTTAAATTATTCTTTGAACTTTGGCTGCTATGTTCCCACCAAACGAAATCGCGAGATTTATTCAAATTTCTCCAAACTTCCGTGGTTTCACCATACATTTTCGGGGTTTCGAAACCTCGCGATTTCGGCGAAATCTAGTTCACTCGTCCGTGAGAGGTTTTTAAACCGAAAAGGCCTACAGCGTGAGCTTCCGTTTATTTTGGTGTTCATTTTTAGATGTCAAAATATTAGATGTAAAAACAATTGTGGCAGTCGGACAAAGAGGTAATATTTGCAATAGAAATATTTCTGAATAATGACATTTGAAAACACTTCAACTCGGTGGGAATGGCCTATTGAGTTTTCAGACACGCGATTTCGGTTCGGTAGGAACATAGTATTAAGAGCTCTCCGTACCACATTTTTGGATTTTAAGTGAGCAATTTCTCTTAATAGCTTTTCTAACATGTAGAGTTCTAGTGGTGCGAGTACTTCTAATCAAGTAATGCTGTAATACAATCAAACAATTGTAATATATGTACAAAAATCTGCAAATTAAAAACATTAAATACTGACTTGAGGAAATCCAATTGTGAGTTAAAATATTTCAGATATTGCCGTTGAGCATTTTGTTTTTATTATAACGTCAGCGTACGTTTTGAGTATCAATTTTTCATACGTCTCCGGTACTTGTCAACACATTAAAAACTAATGAAAGTTATGTTCAGCTTTGAAAAT
>CASBSA010000143.1:0-29041 GCA_949129095.1 Volucella bombylans
CTATGATAGAATAAGTTTGTATTATTATGTTTGATTAATTTAATAAATTATTTGCAAAAGAAAAGAAAAGTCTTTAATTTTCCATGTGAGTTTATCAATGTGTGTTGTGTCGTTTAAATGTTGTGTTGTTTAAATTTTCTCGCTTTTCGCTTGCAATATTTAATTGCAAGTAGCAAAATTTTCAAAGCGACCGATTAAGTTCTCCTATTTCGTTTCGTACCGTAACCGCTCGAGCAAGTCCGTCTTTTCCGGGATGTGCGCCAATAATTCGTCGGAATCTCAACTGCAACGGCGGTAGTTTTTTCGTCCTTGAAGATGACTGAGTCTTCGCTTATTGGTCTCGGCTTCCGTCTTGTCCACTTCGGGCGCTGTCTCATCCTGGACAGATAATTTTTGCTCCACTTCTCCACGGCAGTGTCTCCTTGAGGAATTTCGAACAGTCTTATACCGATTGCGTCTACCTTCAGCGGACCTCTGTATCTTTTTCCAGCTTGTGCCCGGCAGTTTCGTATAAATCGTTTGAAGTACGCAGGACTGCGGCGAAGCTTAGTAGTTGTACTTGACGCATTGAATACCGCATGCTGATAAATGAAAAAGTGGTGTGGTGTATCCAGTAAGGTATTCTTTTTGTCAACCTCTGGCATCTGACGAAGATCTTTGCATTCCTGTAAACGATTGGAAAGCTCCTTGTGCTGTGTGGGGTTTCTCTGGAACCTTCCTTCCAGTTGATGAAACCTACGTAAGGCACCTAACTTCGAGGCACCAAACCCAGGTTTACATTCCGGTCTACTGAATACCACATGGTGAGGAGTAAGTAAATGGTGTGGTGTATCCAGTATGATATTCGTCTCGTCAACCTCTTTCATCTGTTGAAGCTCCTTGTGTAGTGTGGGGGTTTCCTGGAATCCTCCTTCCAGTTGATGAAACCTACGTAAGGCACCTAACTTCGAGGCACCAAACCCAGGCTTACATCCGTCTGTAAATGGCTGCGATACCTCATATCGACCATCAGGCGATCTTGTTATTGTGTTGTTATTCTTTTCAGAAGTTTGCTCTTCCGCAGTTTTCTTAGTGTTGAACTCCTCCAGTTCCCAGGACCTTCGCAGCTGAGTGTCGTTATCGAGAACCTGTAAGAAGCTATGGACAGGTTTTTTATTTTGTGAAATAACCTTCCCAAGGATAAGCCAACCTAACTCTGATTCCTGTGCGATTGGCGATCTTTCATCATCACCCCGTATAAAGGATCCTAGAATAAACTCAGAGTAAACGTCAGCTCCCAGGAGAATATCAACAGTCGCAGGCTTGTCGAATTGTGGATCAGCTAACTTCAAACCTTGAATATGTTCCCAGTTTTGCAGAACTAGAGGCTTGGACGGCAAAAGACCAGTCAGGGACTTGAATACATAGGCTGGGGTATTTGTCTCGAAAGGTGTTACCAGAGACCCAAAGGTAAGACTTACATACCGTTGACATGAACCACTGCTAACCTTTCCCAATCCAGATACCTGAATGATAGTTCGTCGCTGACGAAGCCCTAATAACTGGACAGCGGATTCAGTAATAAACGTTGCTTCCGATCCAGGATCAACTAACGCCCTCAGATTAAAATAATTTCCATTTGATGACCTAACTCGAACAACTGCTGTTGCCAGAAGAACACTTGGCTGATGTACTTCAGAAGAGGTTACTTTAGGTGGGTTAAATGTTGACCTTATATGAAATGTTTGTGTACCTGTTGTTATATTTTTATAATCCCTTGTAGGTTTAGAGCTGAGATTATTAACATGCAGAAGAGAATGGTGTGCCTGCTTGCAGTAATAGCAGCGCACACTGCTTTGACAATGGTTCGTCTTGTGACTGTACGCCAAACAGTTCCGACAAACCCCGATTCTGTCCACTGCCTTAGATCGTTCACAGATCTCCATGGCAATGAACTTTTGACAAGTTCGAAGGGAGTGCTGACCTCTACCACATACCTGGCATGCAAACTGCTTCTTCCCGACGTGCAACACCGTTTTCTTCTCGACCGCAACAGCCTTGTGTACAGAAGAACCGCTGACCTTGATGCCACTCGTTCCAGCTACTGCTTCCAAGGTTCGAAAACGTGTCTCCAGGAACTCGGTGAATTGCGTCAGTGTTGGCAACTCCTTCGAACTACCTAACTTCTCCTCCCACAAACGCTGAGTAAAAGCAGGTAATTTCTGCACCAGAATGTAAATTAAAATATCATCCCAAGAACCAACCGGCAATCCTAAGTTTCCCAGAGCGTGGAAACATTCCTGAGATGTGTCCAATAGAGATTTGATGTTGCTTGCCGTGTCCTTCGTCAACTGCTGCTGCTCAAAAACAAGTTGGAAATGAGCGTTTACCAACACTCGCTTGTGGTCGTATCTGGCGACAAGCAGTTCCCATGCTTTGTCATAATTGCCAGCATACAAACCTAAATGCTGCAACAGACGAACAGCTTCACCTGTAAGACATGATCTTAAATAGTGAAGCTTTTGGATTTCACCCAGCTTTTTATTTGTGTGGACTAACGACAAAAAGACATCGTGGAAAGCCCGCCACTTCGTGTACGAGCCCTCAAAATGTGGTATTTGAATTTGGGGCAATGAAAGTTCATTGCAAGAAGCACCTGTGGATTCACCTTCCACAATCTTCTCCTTGGATGCTAACTTGGCATTGTCTATAGCGTCGACCAATTCACCTCGGTAAGTGAAATATGTTTCTTGAAGCAGATCAAAAATTTCATCAAAATCTTCTTCTTCCAGACCTTCTTCGATTTCTCCTCGTCGAATCTTCGCTTGAAGACCAAGCGCATTCTTGAAGTTCCCTTCTAGAATAAGAAGACGACCTGACAGATAGCTGGCTGTACGACGTGATGCTCCAGTCTTCTTGAAGTTGGAGTGGTCACGAAGAATCTGCTCCAGAACACCTTTCTGATCTGCACCCGTGGACAATTTCGACATTTTTAAGGTTTTTTTTGTAAATTAATTAATTATAACCCAATGTATGTATGTATCAAGTACAATTAAATTTTATTCAATTATTAGATACAGTGTTAAATGATATTTAATTAAATATTTTATTTCAGCAACTTACGACCTTTGATTAACTTTGCCCAGCTGGTGACAGTTGAGGTTAAAGTTGAAATTAAGTTTTACACGGCGCGGGAAATGCGATTTCTGCAAAACCACCGAGAGTCTGTGAGTCTTAAAAAGAAGAAAGACAAGGGGCAAGACACCGACCGCGAGGGAAATATGTATGTTCTTTATGTTTTATATATATCTATATATATTTTTTTATTTTTTGTACATTTGCACTTGTTCTTGCACTTGCACTTGCACTTTTTTCTTTTTTAGAAATTGTGTGTGTAGTCTATTAACTATCTTTTATATATATATATTATATATATATGTACTTTTTGCACTTATTTTTTTATAAATTGTTTAAATGTTTAATTTTATGTGGAGTCTTTATTCGGCTCGAAAAGGACCAAATGTTGGGGTGTGTAGGGCTTTTTTAGGTTTTTTGGGTTACTGTGTGGGGTTAAAAATGGGTGAAAATGCGGGTTTTAAATAAAACACGTTTATTCAATTCCAAGGTTACAGCAAAGAGAAAGATCTTTATTATTTTCCGGAAATTACTTCCATATTCGACTTACAACTGTCATACAAAATATAAATGTACTAAATAACATATTTCCAATTCGTTACGTTACGTTTTCCTTGTTACATTAGATTAAGTTCAATTAATTTAACTTAGATTTAACATAGATTACAATTTTTAATATTCAAATGAACTAATTATTTTAACTAAAAATATATGTATATTAGTTATACATTTTATTCACGAACATTCTCCCGCCCGGTGGACGAATTTCGTCCGCAAGTGTCCTCGCTCTTGTACCGTACTGTACCTCTTCTGACATAAAAGTTGTGTGTTGTGAGAGTGTGTTGACTAGACATGTAAAATGAGACAAAATCGTGTAATTATTAATTTGAAACATTACATGTAGGTGACAAGGACGACGATATAACAAACGAGCAACAAAGGGAGATAAAATATGTGTCATTGACAAATTGCAATAGTGCAACAGTTTGTTTTGATCGTTGACCAAAACTGGGTCAATTTCCTATCGCGTGTGTTATTCGGTTTTTTTTTTTTAGTTTATTTTCGTTGGTTTTTCCCACTTTTTTTTAGTTTTTTGTTTGTTAAAAAGGTAAGTGTCTTTATTTATATTACTTGTCTGCTCCCCTTCCTTCGCGCAGTTCGATTTCGTTTTAAATTGTGTACATCGGTGCGAGTACACAATTCCATATACGTGCGTGTGTACATATTGATATACATATGTACATCGATTGTTCGTTATTGTTTCGCGAAAGTGATATCTTGTGTGCAGTGCAAAAAAAATAAACAAAAAGAAAAAAAAGAAATGGGAAAATGATAAAAAAAAATAAAAAGTTCATCAAAAATATTTTCCCAACAAATTCGGTACAATGTGTGTTGTTATTTTGTGCGATAACTGTTTTCCTCGTACGCAATTTTTGGTTGTGCAGTGCGATGCTGTGCGACGAAATTTTCGCGAACGGATAATGTTTTGATTATGGCCGAATTAGCCTTCTTAGTGTGTGTGGTGTTTACGTTTTCGTGTAAAGCCAAGAATCCGCCTTCCTATTGAATTGTTGTTGCAATTCATCCAGTAAGTTTTTTTTTTGACATATTGATTTGTTTGTTATTTACATATTTATTTATTATTTTCTTTATTTATGAAATTTATGTTAAGATTAGTTTAAGTTAGATATTATTATTGAGTGTTTATGTTGAAATGTGTTTTTTAAAAAAAGAAGGATAAATGTTAAAAGTGTTGTGTTGAGTGGACAACGTTGAGTATTCAGTAAAAAATTTCAAGTACTGCCGGGGTTTTGATTCTCCAATTCCCGTCGGCATTTTGGGATTTTGGAACTCTGCAACGTTGTCTGGTATGAATGATGTGTTTTCTGTGGATAACGTTGAGTGTTCACTAAGAAGCTTCAAATTCCGTCGGGGTTTTGATTCTCCAATTCCCGTCGGCATTTTGGAGTTTCGGAACTGCACAGCGTTGTCTGGTATGATTGATTTAGAGTGGACTGTATGTGTGTTGTGTAGTGTAGGGATTGCTATGATAGAATAAGTTTGTATTATTATGTTTGATTAATTTAATAAATTATTTGCAAAAGAAAAGAAAAGTCTTTAATTTTCCATGTGAGTTTATCAATGTGTGTTGTGTCGTTTAAATGTTGTGTTGTTTAAATTTTCTCGCTTTTCGCTTGCAATATTTAATTGCAAGTAGCAAAATTTTCAAAGCGACCGATTAAGTTCTCCTATTTCGTTTCGTACCGTAACCGCTCGAGCAAGTCCGTCTTTTCCGGGATGTGCGCCAATAATTCGTCGGAATCTCAACTGCAACGGCGGTAGTTTTTTCGTCCTTGAAGATGACTGAGTCTTCGCTTATTGGTCTCGGCTTCCGTCTTGTCCACTTCGGGCGCTGTCTCATCCTGGACAGATAATTTTTGCTCCACTTCTCCACGGCAGTGTCTCCTTGAGGAATTTCGAACAGTCTTATACCGATTGCGTCTACCTTCAGCGGACCTCTGTATCTTTTTCCAGCTTGTGCCCGGCAGTTTCGTATAAATCGTTTGAAGTACGCAGGACTGCGGCGAAGCTTAGTAGTTGTACTTGACGCATTGAATACCGCATGCTGATAAATGAAAAAGTGGTGTGGTGTATCCAGTAAGGTATTCTTTTTGTCAACCTCTGGCATCTGACGAAGATCTTTGCATTCCTGTAAACGATTGGAAAGCTCCTTGTGCTGTGTGGGGTTTCTCTGGAACCTTCCTTCCAGTTGATGAAACCTACGTAAGGCACCTAACTTCGAGGCACCAAACCCAGGTTTACATTCCGGTCTACTGAATACCACATGGTGAGGAGTAAGTAAATGGTGTGGTGTATCCAGTATGATATTCGTCTCGTCAACCTCTTTCATCTGTTGAAGCTCCTTGTGTAGTGTGGGGGTTTCCTGGAATCCTCCTTCCAGTTGATGAAACCTACGTAAGGCACCTAACTTCGAGGCACCAAACCCAGGCTTACATCCGTCTGTAAATGGCTGCGATACCTCATATCGACCATCAGGCGATCTTGTTATTGTGTTGTTATTCTTTTCAGAAGTTTGCTCTTCCGCAGTTTTCTTAGTGTTGAACTCCTCCAGTTCCCAGGACCTTCGCAGCTGAGTGTCGTTATCGAGAACCTGTAAGAAGCTATGGACAGGTTTTTTATTTTGTGAAATAACCTTCCCAAGGATAAGCCAACCTAACTCTGATTCCTGTGCGATTGGCGATCTTTCATCATCACCCCGTATAAAGGATCCTAGAATAAACTCAGAGTAAACGTCAGCTCCCAGGAGAATATCAACAGTCGCAGGCTTGTCGAATTGTGGATCAGCTAACTTCAAACCTTGAATATGTTCCCAGTTTTGCAGAACTAGAGGCTTGGACGGCAAAAGACCAGTCAGGGACTTGAATACATAGGCTGGGGTATTTGTCTCGAAAGGTGTTACCAGAGACCCAAAGGTAAGACTTACATACCGTTGACATGAACCACTGCTAACCTTTCCCAATCCAGATACCTGAATGATAGTTCGTCGCTGACGAAGCCCTAATAACTGGACAGCGGATTCAGTAATAAACGTTGCTTCCGATCCAGGATCAACTAACGCCCTCAGATTAAAATAATTTCCATTTGATGACCTAACTCGAACAACTGCTGTTGCCAGAAGAACACTTGGCTGATGTACTTCAGAAGAGGTTACTTTAGGTGGGTTAAATGTTGACCTTATATGAAATGTTTGTGTACCTGTTGTTATATTTTTATAATCCCTTGTAGGTTTAGAGCTGAGATTATTAACATGCAGAAGAGAATGGTGTGCCTGCTTGCAGTAATAGCAGCGCACACTGCTTTGACAATGGTTCGTCTTGTGACTGTACGCCAAACAGTTCCGACAAACCCCGATTCTGTCCACTGCCTTAGATCGTTCACAGATCTCCATGGCAATGAACTTTTGACAAGTTCGAAGGGAGTGCTGACCTCTACCACATACCTGGCATGCAAACTGCTTCTTCCCGACGTGCAACACCGTTTTCTTCTCGACCGCAACAGCCTTGTGTACAGAAGAACCGCTGACCTTGATGCCACTCGTTCCAGCTACTGCTTCCAAGGTTCGAAAACGTGTCTCCAGGAACTCGGTGAATTGCGTCAGTGTTGGCAACTCCTTCGAACTACCTAACTTCTCCTCCCACAAACGCTGAGTAAAAGCAGGTAATTTCTGCACCAGAATGTAAATTAAAATATCATCCCAAGAACCAACCGGCAATCCTAAGTTTCCCAGAGCGTGGAAACATTCCTGAGATGTGTCCAATAGAGATTTGATGTTGCTTGCCGTGTCCTTCGTCAACTGCTGCTGCTCAAAAACAAGTTGGAAATGAGCGTTTACCAACACTCGCTTGTGGTCGTATCTGGCGACAAGCAGTTCCCATGCTTTGTCATAATTGCCAGCATACAAACCTAAATGCTGCAACAGACGAACAGCTTCACCTGTAAGACATGATCTTAAATAGTGAAGCTTTTGGATTTCACCCAGCTTTTTATTTGTGTGGACTAACGACAAAAAGACATCGTGGAAAGCCCGCCACTTCGTGTACGAGCCCTCAAAATGTGGTATTTGAATTTGGGGCAATGAAAGTTCATTGCAAGAAGCACCTGTGGATTCACCTTCCACAATCTTCTCCTTGGATGCTAACTTGGCATTGTCTATAGCGTCGACCAATTCACCTCGGTAAGTGAAATATGTTTCTTGAAGCAGATCAAAAATTTCATCAAAATCTTCTTCTTCCAGACCTTCTTCGATTTCTCCTCGTCGAATCTTCGCTTGAAGACCAAGCGCATTCTTGAAGTTCCCTTCTAGAATAAGAAGACGACCTGACAGATAGCTGGCTGTACGACGTGATGCTCCAGTCTTCTTGAAGTTGGAGTGGTCACGAAGAATCTGCTCCAGAACACCTTTCTGATCTGCACCCGTGGACAATTTCGACATTTTTAAGGTTTTTTTTGTAAATTAATTAATTATAACCCAATGTATGTATGTATCAAGTACAATTAAATTTTATTCAATTATTAGATACAGTGTTAAATGATATTTAATTAAATATTTTATTTCAGCAACTTACGACCTTTGATTAACTTTGCCCAGCTGGTGACAGTTGAGGTTAAAGTTGAAATTAAGTTTTACACGGCGCGGGAAATGCGATTTCTGCAAAACCACCGAGAGTCTGTGAGTCTTAAAAAGAAGAAAGACAAGGGGCAAGACACCGACCGCGAGGGAAATATGTATGTTCTTTATGTTTTATATATATCTATATATATTTTTTTATTTTTTGTACATTTGCACTTGTTCTTGCACTTGCACTTGCACTTTTTTCTTTTTTAGAAATTGTGTGTGTAGTCTATTAACTATCTTTTATATATATATATTATATATATATGTACTTTTTGCACTTATTTTTTTATAAATTGTTTAAATGTTTAATTTTATGTGGAGTCTTTATTCGGCTCGAAAAGGACCAAATGTTGGGGTGTGTAGGGCTTTTTTAGGTTTTTTGGGTTACTGTGTGGGGTTAAAAATGGGTGAAAATGCGGGTTTTAAATAAAACACGTTTATTCAATTCCAAGGTTACAGCAAAGAGAAAGATCTTTATTATTTTCCGGAAATTACTTCCATATTCGACTTACAACTGTCATACAAAATATAAATGTACTAAATAACATATTTCCAATTCGTTACGTTACGTTTTCCTTGTTACATTAGATTAAGTTCAATTAATTTAACTTAGATTTAACATAGATTACAATTTTTAATATTCAAATGAACTAATTATTTTAACTAAAAATATATGTATATTAGTTATACATTTTATTCACGAACACTCCTTAAATATGCGTCCTAGAGGGTCCAAAGTCGAACACAAAAATCGCTATAACTCCTTAAATAAGCGTCCTAGAGGGTCCAAAGTCGAACACAAAAATGGCTATAACTCCTTAAATAAGCGTCCTAGAGGGTCCAAAGTCGAACACAAAAATCGCTATAACTCCTTAAATAAGCGTCCTAGAGGGTCCAAAGTTGAACACAAAAATGGCTATAACTCCTTAAATAAGCGTCGTAGAGGGTCCAAAGTTGAACACAAAAATGGATATAACTCCTTAAATAAGCGTCGTAAAGGGTCCAAAGTTGAACACAAAAATCGCTATAACTCCTTAAATAAGCGTCCTAGGGGGTCCAAAGTTGAACACAAAAATGGCTATAACTCCTTAAATATGCGTCCTAGAGGGTCCAAATTTTAACACAAAAATGTCTATAACTAATGAAATAAGCGTCGTAGGGGGTCCAAAGTTGAACACAAAAATGGCTATAACTCCTTAAATAAGCGTCCTAGAGGGTCCAAAGTTGAACACAAAAATGGATATAACTCCTTAAATAAAGGGTCCAAAGTCGAACACAAAAACCGCTATAACTCCTTAAATAAGCGTTCTAGGGGGTCCAAATTTTAACACAAAAATGTCTATAACTAATGAAATAAGCGTCGTAGGGGGTCCAAATTTTAACACAAAAATGGCTATAACTCCTTAAATAAGCGTCCTAGAGGGTCCAAAGTTAAACACAAAAATGGCTATAACTCCTTAAATAAGCGTCCTAGGGGGTCCAAAGTTGAACACAAAAATGGCTATAACTCCTTAAATATGCGTCCTAGAGGGTCCAAAGTTGAACACAAAAATGGCTATAACTCCTTAAATATGCGTCCTAGAGGGTCCAAAGTTGAACACAAAAATGGCTAAAACTCCTTAAATAAGCGTCCTAGAGGGTCCAAAGTCGAACACAAAAATCGCTATAACTCCTTAAATAAGCGTCCTAGAGGGTCCAAAGTTGAACACAAAAATGGCTATAACTCCGTAAATAAGCGTCGTGGGGGGTCCAAAGTTGAACACAAAAATGGCTATAACTCCTTAAACAAGCGTCGTAGAGGGTCCAAAGTTGAACACAAAAATGGCTATAACTCCTTAAATAAGCGTCCTAGAGGGTCCAAAGTTGAACACAATAATCGCTATAACTCCTTAAATAAGCGTCCTAGAGGGTCCAAAGTTGAACACAAAAATGGCTATAACTCCTTAAATATGCGTCCTAGAGGGTCCAAAGTTGAACACAAAAATGGCTATAACTCCTTAAATATGCGTCCTAGAGGGTCCAAAGTTGAACACAAAAATGGCTATAAGTCCTTAAATATGCGTCCTAGAGGGTCCAAAGTTGAACACAAAAATGGCTATAACTCCTTAAATAAGCGTCCTAGAGGGTCCAAAGTCGAACACAAAAATCGCTATAACTCCTTAAATAAGCGTCCTAGAGGGTCCAAAGTTGAACACAAAAATGGCTATAACTCCTTAAATAAGCATCGTAAAGGGTCCAAAGTTGAACACAAAAATCGCTATAACTCCTTAAATAAGCGTCCTAGAGGGTCCAAAGTTGAACACAAAAATGGCTATAACTCCTTAAATAAGCGTCCTAGAGGGTCCAAAGTTGAACACAAAAATGGCTATAACTCCTTAAATAAGCGTCCTAGATTGTCCAAAGTTGAACACAAAAATGGCTATAACTCCTTAAATATGCGTCCTAGAGGGTCCAAAGTTAAACACAAAAATGGCTATAACTCCTTAAATAAGCGTCCTAGAGGGTCCAAAGTCGAACACAAAAATCGCTATAACTCCTTAAATAAGCGTCCTAGAGGGTCCAAAGTTGAACACAAAAATGGCTATAACTCCTTAAATAAGCGTCCTAGGGGGTCCAAAGTTTAACACAAAAATGGCTATAACTCTTTAAATATGCGTCCTAGAGGGTCCAAAGTTAAACACAAAAATGTCTATAACTCTTAAAATAAGCGTCTGAGAGGGTCCAAAGTTGAACACAAAAATGGCTATAACTCCTTAAATAAGCGTCCTAGAGTGTCCAAAGTTGAACACAAAAATCGATATAACTCCTTAAATAAGCGTCCTAGAGGGTCCAAAGTTAAACACAAAAATGGATATAACTCCTTAAATAAGCGTCCTAGGGGGTCCAAATTTTAACACAAAAATGGCTATAACTCCTTAAATAAGCGTCGTAGGGGGTCCAAATTTTAACACAAAAATGGCTATAACTCCTTAAATAAGCGTCGTAGGGGGTCCAAAGTTGAACACAAAAATGGCTATAACTCCTTAAATATGCGCCCTAGAGGGTCCAAAGTTGAACACAAAAATGGCTATAACTCCTTAAATAAGCGTCCTAGAGGGTCCAAAGTCGAACACAAAAATCGCTATATCTCCTTAAATAAGCGTCCTAGAGGGTCCAAAGTTGAACACAAAAATGGCTATAACTCCTTAAATAAGCGTCGTGGGGGGTCCAAAGTTGAACACAAAAATGGCTATAACTCCTTAAATAAGCGTCGTAGAGGGTCCAAAGTTGAACACAAAAATGGCTATAACTCCTTAAATAAGCGTCCTAGAGGGTCCAAAGTTGAACACAAAAATCGCTATAACTCCTTAAATAAGCGCCCTAGAGGGTCCAAAGTTGAACACTGTTTGAGCAAATATTTATATATTGTGTATTCAAATTTAATTATAAAAAACTTATATTGTCAACTCTTTGCTTTAATGGAAACGTAACTAAACATAAGTTTCAAATAAATGTTTAGCAACACATGCAATGTAAGCAACATTTTGTACAGATATACAAACAGTAACAAACTGAAAATAAAACCGAATTTTATAACGTCTTACAACACCGAACAGAAAACAAGTGGTTTTATTTTCTTACATATTTTAAATATATTTTATCAAGTGAAAACTCTTAAGTAAAATAATCGAAGGACATTTTCCAACCCAACCCAACACATTAACATAAATTTTTTGTCCATTCGAGCAGTGTAAAATAAATAAAATCAGCAACATTTGAATCAGATCTGTAAAAAAAAAAAAAAAGTTAATTAAATTCAAATTTAAAGACAATTTCAATTTTGAATACCATATCCGAGAGTGTAGAGTGTAGAGTGTAGAGTGTCGAGGATTCAAGGATTCATCCCAGGAAGTCATCACACAGGAGTTCAACATTTTTATATTGCTGCCAATTTCCGCATCGTTTATCATAATACGCAGGTGAGTGCTGCAAATTTTCTTCTACTTCTTTATACCAAATTGATTTGCATACACATATACATATACATATACCATATATAATGTCGTACGGAAAGCTCCAATTAAATATACTTGCTGCGATTAAACAAGATAGGGCAAATTTTAATAAAGCAGATAAAGTTAGGCTAGGAAAAATAAATTACCTGAAGATGCGTTTGGAAATGATGGAGAAGCAAATGACGACTGCGGAGCACTACCATCAGCAGATACTTGGTACAGGAAAGTTTGAAGCTGAGCTAAAAGTTGCGGATTTGGAGGCAGCATACGATAATATTCGCGAGGTCTATGCAGATTACAAAATGGAGGTACTGGATATAATCGATAAAGTAAAATCCGAGGAAGTGCCCAAAGTTAGCGGAACGCCATCGACCGCAACTGAAAACGGGGATGGCAGAACAACCGAACTCAGGTTGCCTGTTATCACCCTACCAACTTTCTCGGGTAGTTATGAGACGTGGAGATCATTTCACGATATGTTCGTTTCTCTAGTACATACCAACTCAACTCTGTCGGAAATCCAGAAGTTACACTATTTGAAGTGCAACGTTCGTGGTGAGGCCGAAAGGCTGCTGCAACACCTGGCCATTGACAAAGGCAATTACAACCGTGCTTGGGAAATCCTAACCGATCGTTATGACTACAAAAGGGTGTTAGTTAACACACAGTTAAAATTATTTTTCGGGCAAGTTACCATGAGCAGCGACTCAGCAGTCAACATTAAGAACATTTTAGATACCTCGCAGGAAATTATACACTCGTTAGACAATTTAGGGGTACCAGTGGGTTATTGGGATACCATTTTAATTTTTGTTATCCTGCAGAAGTTAACAAATACAAGCCAACAGCTGTGGGAAGAAAAATTAGGCAGCAACAAGGAATTGCCCAAAATAAAAGACTTTTTTGAATTTTTACAGTGTAGATTTCGAACGCTGGAAGCAGTTGAGCAGTCTAAGTTCTTCACACCCGGCAGGTACAAAAACGGCAAATAAATTGCAAGGTTTGTCAAAAGGGACAACATGCATTGAGGGAGTGTAGGAAATTTTTGGAGATGGATGTAGGCCAACGAAAACAAACTGTTTTCAATATCAAAGTCTGTGAAAACTGTTTGGCCTACAGCCATTTTAAAAATAAATGTACAAGTCCGAAATGTTGTTATTACTGCAAACAGCGCCACAATTCCTTACTACACCCAATACCACAAAATCAGTCAAACCAGACTAATAACAACCCATCTTTCAACCCAAATACCTCTCAATTTGTTCCACACAACCCAAATTTTTCTCAATTTCAACAGCAAGCTCAAAATAAATGGCCTACGACTCCAAGCAATTACTGCATTCAAACCAACACACAACCAAACGATCCGAGGGAACTTGGCAATTTGAATCAAACTCAGGAACAGCCACAAATGGAAATCCAAGGTCCATCAACGAGCTACAACTATCGAGTCCATCATACGCACACCAACTCGCAAGTCTTCCTGTCAACAGCTTTGGTCAAAGTGAAGGCAGCTGATGGAAACTTGATCACACTCAGAGCCCTCATAGACACTGGTTCCGAAGCTTCCTTTATAACAGAAGCAGCTGTACAACGCCTGAATCTGAAGACGAGATGGACACTTAGCCAAATTAGTGGGTTGGGGGAGGTCAGCAGTGTAGAAACAAACAAAGTAGTCGATCTAAATTTCGCGTCCCTAGTATCGAAGTTTAAAGGTCGAGTGCAAGCTCTTGTACTAAAGACACTGACTGGGCTCCTTCCGGCCCAATATACTAATACAGAAAAGTGGTCTTACCTCAATGGATTGCAGTTGGCAGATCCGACTTTTAACGTTCCAGCGAAGGTTGACATATTGCTGGGTAGTGACATCTATGCAGATATAGTCATCGGAGAAGTCGTGAGGAGTAGTAAGTGCTCAGGTCCAATAGCACAACGGACGCAGTTGGGATGGATCTTATTAGGTAAGGTCCCGTCATCCAAATCACAGGTAATCCGTGCGTTCTTGAACCAAACCGACCTCAACACAACGATGAAGAAGTTTTGGGAGATTGAGGAAGAACCCTGTGGAACCTATAAAACAGAAGAAGATGAAAGTTGTGAAGAACATTTTAAACAGCATACAAAACGTTTACCTGATGGCCGTTACCAAGTTCGTCTGCCTTTTAAGGGTGGAAAGTATCCAAGCATGGGCCCAACACGAGAAGGTGCGGTCAGGCGTTTCTTGCAGTTGGAGAGGCGACTGCAAAGCAACACAACTCAACACAAAGAATATGCCAAATGCATGGCTGAGTACCTCGAGCTGGGACACATGTCTCCAATTGATGAGTCCAATGAGGTGCTTAGATCACCATTTCATTTTTTTATTCCCCATCACGCCGTCGTAAAGGAATCCAGTACCACTACAAGGTTGCGGGTGGTGTTTGACGCAACCTTTAAACCAATTTTTGGCTCTTCCTTGAACGACAAGTTGATGGTGGGACCTAAAATACAAACCAATGTAATCGACATTTTATTAAGATGGAGAAAATATAGGTTTACCTTTACTGGTGATGTAGAGAAAATGTACCGTCAAATCCGTGTCGACACAGCAGATGCAAATTACCAACTGATTGTATGGAGAGAAAATCCCAGCCAAGATTTACGGATTTATCGACTGAATACGGTAACTTTTGGTACGGCATCAGCCCCATATCTTGCAATCAGGGTCCTTTTGCAGCTATCACAGGACGAAGCATATAAATATCCTACGGCTACTACTGTCATCAGTGAAGAAACCTATGTTGACGATGTTATCAGTGGAGCTGATACTATTGCTGAAGCTCAACACAAACTCCATGAAGTAAGAAACCTTTTACAAACTGGAGGTTTCCAACTACGCAAGCAAGTCAGCAACTCAGTAGAGGTTTTGCAAAATATTCCAGCAGATCAGCGAGCAGTAGACTTCTCATTACCGTTTGTTGAAACAAGTGAAGTAAAGACGCTTGGCATCAAGTGGATGCCCATTCCGGATGTGTTCTCTTTCCAAGTCGTACAGGTGAAGGAAGTCGAAGTTACAAAACGATCCATCTTATCCTCAATAGCTAAGCTCTATGACCCAATGGGCTGGGTCTCACCCTGCACAATCAAAGCAAAAATAATTATGCAGCAGCTTTGGGGTAGAGGATTAGATTGGGATAAGCCGATTCCACCTGAACTGGAAAAGGAATGGGTAGCGTTTCGGAACGAGTTATCAGCACTTGAAGGAGTCCAGATTCGCCGTTGGATCAACACTGACAAAAATATCAAGAAGATTGAGGTCCATGGGTTTAGTGACGCGTCGGAAAAAGCATACGCGGCAGCCGTTTACCTACGTGTACTGGATGGAAACGACAAAACACACATGCATCTGGTAATTTCAAAAACGAAAGTGGCTCCCTTAAAGACAATCACACTACCTAGGTTGGAGCTATGCGGAGCGGTACTGATGGCTAAACTTCTTCATGAAACGGCAAAAATCTTGAAGTTAGAAGCAGCCGATGTCTATGCTTGGACCGACTCAGTCATCACTTTATGCTGGATAAGAGCTGTTCCGTCAAAATGGAAGACCTTCATTGCGAATCGTGTTTCTAAGATCCAGAAATTAACCAGCAATACCATATGGAAACACATTCCATCGGAGCAAAATCCAGCAGATATAGCATCGCGCGGAGCCTTTCCCTCGGTGATCATCGACAACAAATTATGGTGGGAAGGGCCAGATTTTCTGCGGCATCACTGGGATGCAATCCACCCTGTGCAACCATCTTGCTTGATTACTTCTCAAGAAGCCCGTTCTTTGACCGTCCATCACTGCCTAGAAAACAAAAACAACATATTCATTAATGAAATTCTAGCAAAATTTTCTACACTTCAACGGTCATTGCGAGTAATTGCCTATTGCTTACGTTTTCGACACAGAAGCAAACACCCGGGACAGTACTCAGGTATTTTAACACCACTGGAGCTGGAAAAGACGCTGACAAGAGTCATATACTTAGTGCAAAGGGAAATGTTTTCTGAAGAAGAAGAAAATGACAAAACCAAGGGATACACGTCACTCAATCCGTTTCGAGATGCGGAAGGAATCCTACGAGTTGGTGGGAGACTTGTCAACTCGACCCTACCCTTTCATAAAAAGCACCCCATTCTTCTTAAAAACCACACATTAACGAGACTCATTATCGCCGATGCCCACGAAAAAACACTTCACGGCGGTAATCAAAAAATGATTGCCTACATTCGCCAACGGTTTTGGATTTTTAATCTGAAAAGTGCAGTCAAAAAGCACATCCACGATTGCAACATTTGTTATAAATTCAGAGCCAAACCGTTGGCGCAATTAATGGGCAATCTCCCTAAAGCAAGGACAATGGTTTCGAAACCATTCACTTTTACCGGAGTGGACTATGCTGGACCCATTGATGTAAAAACGTGGAGAGGACGCAACGCAAAGACATTAAAGGGCTACTTCGCGATATTTGTGTGCATGGCAACAAAAGCCATACACGTCGAACTGGTCAGCGATATGACGATTCAAGCCTTTCTGACAGCTTTCAGAAGATTGGTTGCTCGGAGGGGAATTTGTAAAGAACTGTACAGCGATTGTGGTAGAAACTTCGTAGGAAGCAGCAATGAGTTACAACGTCAACTCAAAAAAGCGAAGTTGGATTGGAGAAATGTGGCAGATGTGTTGGTCAACGAAGGCACTAAGTGGAATTTTATTCCCCCGGCTTCTCCGCACTTTGGTGGTCTATGGGAAGCGGGGGTGAAGTCTGTGAAATTCCACCTCAAGCGCGTAGCTGGAAACCAGGTTCTGACCTTTGAAGAACTCACCACGCTTCTCGCACAGGTAGAAGCGTGTCTGAACTCTAGACCACTATGTCCACAGTCAGACGATATTGATGACCTCAACACTTTGACACCTGGCCACTTCCTCGTGGGAGAACCACTAATCGCACCGCCCCAACCTGAGTACGAGTTAGAGAAAATTTCCCACCTAGAGCGCTGGAAGAGAGTACAGACCCTGGCACAATCTTTCTGGAAGCAGTGGAGTAACGAGTACCTCGCCCGACTTCAACAACGACCGAAATGGGTTCGAGAAACAAACACAAAAATAAAGGAAGGCGACCTAGTACTAATCAAAGACGAACGGCTGCCTCCATTGAAATGGAGTCTAGGACGAATTCTTAAACTACACCCGGGATCCGATGATTTGGTACGAGTGGTAACGCTAAAAACCGAAACAACACAAATAAAACGACCCATATCAAAAATATGTCCACTACCGTGCAATTCCTTTAGTACAGGATTGCAATAAACACGACGGGTAAAAGAAAACATTTAAAAAAGAGTATTAAATCTTGTCATAAATACATATTAATAAATCAACACACATATAATTAAGTCTTAATCTAGAAAGGAATCGATTGTGCTGCCAAATGGCCCCTCCTCGACCGTACTCATACCATCGGCACTGCAGGAGCTCGAGGAGGCAATCGTTCCGGAAGGATTCAGTAAGTGAATCAACAACACAAGCCTTAACTTAAGCATAAAATAAATCCAACACATATTCATTCAAAAAACATTCATACCAACACTCCACATATGAACTCAACATAAACCAACACTCAAAATTACAAATAAAATACCTGGAATCGTAAATTCATTTATATTTATTGAATTAACTTAGCCTACACAAAAAAAAGAACATAAATGTACATAACATAAACACAAATCAATTCACTGTGTCAAGGAACAAGACGCAGCAACAATCTTCAAGACATAAAGCATACAGTCCACAAGTCTGCAACACAATGTTTCTTTCACATCCCCCAGAAAACCATTCACAAAATTCAAATCCACCAAATCATACAATAGACTAAATTTTCACACACAGCAAAACTTAAAACCTAATTCAAAACTTTATTTCCCTAAATATAAACAATAGTCAAAAATATATAATAAATAAATAAATAAATTAATCACCAGAAACAAAATAAAAACAATCCATTTACAATCCACACCCATACATACACAAAACTACTCAAGAAAACAAAAATTTGAAACAATGATAATATTGATAAAAATGCAACAAAAATGAAATTAATAAATGTACTCACCTGAATTCCATAACAAGAAACATATTTAAATTCAAGGAAAATAAATGAAATAAAAAATTAAGCACCTTTTTTTTAAACAAAACAAGGAAATACCTAGTCGATGGATGTCATACAATATTTAAAACTTCTCTTTCACGGATGGGTATATATGTATATTCACTCCCACTCCCACTCACACTCTATCGCTCCAGCGATCGCGAAAACAATTAAAAACTATTAAATTACGCGAAATAACCCGAAATAACCCGAAAAAGGGATACAAATTGGAAAAAAAAACACTCACCTAATAAATATACAAAATAAAACACCGACAAAAAAAAACCAAAACTGCGAAGTACAAAAAAAAACCAAAACAATTACAAAAAAAACAACACCGAAGCGCAACACCAAGAATTAAAAATGTCAACTGAACGCTAATTACTACATGCATCGTAACACAATTTCCGAAAGGGACGCAAATATGCACCGCGACACATTTATCATCATGAGTGCAAACGGCACAGCTGATATATGCAATGCAATTTGCATATATTTTGCATACCATTTCTTTTATTGTTGTCACACTTTTACACATATTTTGTATTCATTTCACTAATCACATTTGTCTTTACATGTCGTGAGATGACACTATATACTTAAGAGAATACATATCAGGGTCGATAATGAGGCATCAATTTCAAGGCGAACATCTTGTGAAGATCGTAAAGAAGAAATCCGGCACATTAAGGTCAACCCACAAAATCAAAAGTGAAGATGAAAATTATTTATATATGTATATGTATCATCGTGAACATTGTTCACCGTGGGGGGAGAATGTTTGAGCAAATATTTATATATTGTGTATTCAAATTTAATTATAAAAAACTTATATTGTCAACTCTTTGCTTTAATGGAAACGTAACTAAACATAAGTTTCAAATAAATGTTTAGCAACACATGCAATGTAAGCAACATTTTGTACAGATATACAAACAGTAACAAACTGAAAATAAAACCGAATTTTATAACGTCTTACAACACCGATCAGAAAACAACTGGTTTTATTTTCTTACATATTTTAAATATATTTTATCAAGTGAAAACTCTTAAGTAAAATAATCGAAGGACATTTTCCAACCCAACCCAACACATTAACAAACACAAAAATAGCTATAACTCCTTAAATATGCGTCCTAGAGGGTCCAAAGTTGAACACAAAAATGGCTATAACTCCTTAAATATGCGTCCTAGAGGGTCCAAAGTTGAACACAAAAATGGCTACAACTCCTTAAATAAGCGTCCTAGAGGGTCCAAAGTCGAACACAAAAATCGCTATAACTCCTTAAATAAGCGTCCTAGAGGGTCCAAAGTTGAACACAAAAATGGCTATAACTCCTTAAATAAGCGTCCTAGAGGGTCCAAACTTGAACACAAAAATGGCTATAACTCCTTAAATATGCGTCCTAGAGGGTCCAAAGTTGAACACAAAAATGGCTATAACTCCTTAAATATGAGTCCTAGAGGGTCCAAAGTTCAACACAAAAATGGCTATAACTCCTTAAATAAGCGTCCTAGAGGGTCCAAAGTCGAACACAAAAATCGCTATAACTCCTTAAATAAGCGTCCTAGAGGGTCCAAAGTCGAACACAAAAATCGCTATAACTCCTTAAATAAGCGTCCTAGAGGGTCCAAAGTTGAACACAAAAATGGCTATAACTCCTTAAATAAGCGTCCTAGAGGGTCCAAAGTTGAACACAAAAATGGCTATAACTCCTTAAATATGAGTCCTAGAGGGTCCAAAGTTCAACACAAAAATGGCTATAACTCCTTAAATAAGCGTCCTAGAGGGTCCAAAGTCGAACACAAAAATCGCTATAACTCCTTAAATAAGCGTCCTAGAGGGTCCAAAGTTGAACACAAAAATCGCTATAACTCCTTAAATAAGCGTCCTAGAGGGTCCAAAGTTGAACACAAAAATGGCTATAACTCCTTAAATAAGCGTCCTAGAGGGTCCAAAGTTGAACACAAAAATGGCTATAACTCCTTAAATATGAGTCCTAGAGGGTCCAAAGTTCAACACAAAAATGGCTATAACTCCTTAAATAAGCGTCCTAGAGGGTCCAAAGTCGAACACAAAAATCGCTATAACTCCTTAAATAAGCGTCCTAGAGGGTCCAAAGTTGAACACAAAAATCGCTATAACTCCTTAAATATGCGTCCTAGAGGGTCCAAAGTTGAACACAAAAATGGCTATAACTCCTTAAATATGCGTCCTAGAGGGTCCAAAGTTGAACACAAAAATGGCTACAACTCCTTAAATAAGCGTCCTAGAGGGTCCAAAGTCGAACACAAAAATCGCTATAACTCCTTAAATAAGCGTCCTAGAGGGTCCAAAGTTGAACACAAAAATGGCTATAACTCCTTAAATAAGCGTCCTAGAGGGTCCAAACTTGAACACAAAAATGGCTATAACTCCTTAAATATGCGTCCTAGAGGGTCCAAAGTTGAACACAAAAATGGCTATAACTCCTTAAATATGAGTCCTAGAGGGTCCAAAGTTCAACTCAAAAATGGCTATAACTCCTTAAATAAGCGTCCTAGAGGGTCCAAAGTCGAACACAAAAATCGCTATAACTCCTTAAATAAGCGTCCTAGAGGGTCCAAAGTCGAACACAAAAATCGCTATAACTCCTTAAATAAGCGTCCTAGAGGGTCCAAAGTTGAACACAAAAATGGCTATAACTCCTTAAATAAGCGTCCTAGAGGGTCCAAAGTTGAACACAAAAATGGCTATAACTCCTTAAATATGAGTCCTAGAGGGTCCAAAGTTCAACACAAAAATGGCTATAACTCCTTAAATAAGCGTCCTAGAGGGTCCAAAGTCGAACACAAAAATCGCTATAACTCCTTAAATAAGCGTCCTAGAGGGTCCAAAGTTGAACACAAAAATCGCTATAACTCTTTAAATAAGCGTCCTAGAGGGTCCAAAGTTGAACACAAAAATGGCTATAACTCCTTAAATAAGCGTCCTAGAGGGTCCAAAGTTGAACACAAAAAAAACCGACAAAAAAAAAACCAAAACTGCGAAGTACAAAAAAAAACCAAAACAATTACAAAAAAAACAACACCGAAGCGCAACACCAAGAATTAAAAATGTCAACTGAACGCTAATTACTACATGCATCGTAACACAATTTCCGAAAGGGACGCAAATATGCACCGCGACACATTTATCATCATGAGTGCAAACGGCACAGCTGATATATGCAATGCAATTTGCATATATTTTGCATACCATTTCTTTTATTGTTGTCACACTTTTACACATATTTTGTATTCATTTCACTAATCACATTTGTCTTTACATGTCGTGAGATGACACTATATACTTAAGAGAATACATATCAGGGTCGATAATGAGGCATCAATTTCAAGGCGAACATCTTGTGAAGATCGTAAAGAAGAAATCCGGCACATTAAGGTCAACCCACAAAATCAAAAGTGAAGATGAAAATTATTTATATATGTATATGTATCATCGTGAACATTGTTCACCGTGGGGGGAGATGTTTGAGCAAATATTTATATATTGTGTATTCAAATTTAATTATAAAAAACTTATATTGTCAACTCTTTGCTTTAATGGAAACGTAACTAAACATAAGTTTCAAATAAATGTTTAGCAACACATGCAATGTAAGCAACATTTTGTACAGATATACAAACAGTAACAAACTGAAAATAAAACCGAATTTTATAACGTCTTACAACACCGATCAGAAAACAACTGGTTTTATTTTCTTACATATTTTAAATATATTTTATCAAGTGAAAACTCTTAAGTAAAATAATCGAAGGACATTTTCCAACCCAACCCAACACATTAACAAACACAAAAATAGCTATAACTCCTTAAATATGCGTCCTAGAGGGTCCAAAGTTGAACACAAAAATGGCTATAACTCCTTAAATATGCGTCCTAGAGGGTCCAAAGTTGAACACAAAAATGGCTACAACTCCTTAAATAAGCGTCCTAGAGGGTCCAAAGTCGAACACAAAAATCGCTATAACTCCTTAAATAAGCGTCCTAGAGGGTCCAAAGTTGAACACAAAAATGGCTATAACTCCTTAAATAAGCGTCCTAGAGGGTCCAAACTTGAACACAAAAATGGCTATAACTCCTTAAATATGCGTCCTAGAGGGTCCAAAGTTGAACACAAAAATGGCTATAACTCCTTAAATATGAGTCCTAGAGGGTCCAAAGTTCAACACAAAAATGGCTATAACTCCTTAAATAAGCGTCCTAGAGGGTCCAAAGTCGAACACAAAAATCGCTATAACTCCTTAAATAAGCGTCCTAGAGGGTCCAAAGTCGAACACAAAAATCGCTATAACTCCTTAAATAAGCGTCCTAGAGGGTCCAAAGTTGAACACAAAAATGGCTATAACTCCTTAAATAAGCGTCCTAGAGGGTCCAAAGTTGAACACAAAAATGGCTATAACTCCTTAAATATGAGTCCTAGAGGGTCCAAAGTTCAACACAAAAATGGCTATAACTCCTTAAATAAGCGTCCTAGAGGGTCCAAAGTCGAACACAAAAATCGCTATAACTCCTTAAATAAGCGTCCTAGAGGGTCCAAAGTTGAACACAAAAATCGCTATAACTCCTTAAATAAGCGTCCTAGAGGGTCCAAAGTTGAACACAAAAATGGCTATAACTCCTTAAATAAGCGTCCTAGAGGGTCCAAAGTTGAACACAAAAATGGCTATAACTCCTTAAATATGAGTCCTAGAGGGTCCAAAGTTCAACACAAAAATGGCTATAACTCCTTAAATAAGCGTCCTAGAGGGTCCAAAGTCGAACACAAAAATCGCTATAACTCCTTAAATAAGCGTCCTAGAGGGTCCAAAGTTGAACACAAAAATCGCTATAACTCCTTAAATATGCGTCCTAGAGGGTCCAAAGTTGAACACAAAAATGGCTATAACTCCTTAAATATGCGTCCTAGAGGGTCCAAAGTTGAACACAAAAATGGCTACAACTCCTTAAATAAGCGTCCTAGAGGGTCCAAAGTCGAACACAAAAATCGCTATAACTCCTTAAATAAGCGTCCTAGAGGGTCCAAAGTTGAACACAAAAATGGCTATAACTCCTTAAATAAGCGTCCTAGAGGGTCCAAACTTGAACACAAAAATGGCTATAACTCCTTAAATATGCGTCCTAGAGGGTCCAAAGTTGAACACAAAAATGGCTATAACTCCTTAAATATGAGTCCTAGAGGGTCCAAAGTTCAACTCAAAAATGGCTATAACTCCTTAAATAAGCGTCCTAGAGGGTCCAAAGTCGAACACAAAAATCGCTATAACTCCTTAAATAAGCGTCCTAGAGGGTCCAAAGTCGAACACAAAAATCGCTATAACTCCTTAAATAAGCGTCCTAGAGGGTCCAAAGTTGAACACAAAAATGGCTATAACTCCTTAAATAAGCGTCCTAGAGGGTCCAAAGTTGAACACAAAAATGGCTATAACTCCTTAAATATGAGTCCTAGAGGGTCCAAAGTTCAACACAAAAATGGCTATAACTCCTTAAATAAGCGTCCTAGAGGGTCCAAAGTCGAACACAAAAATCGCTATAACTCCTTAAATAAGCGTCCTAGAGGGTCCAAAGTTGAACACAAAAATCGCTATAGCTCTTTAAATAAGCGTCCTAGAGGGTCCAAAGTTGAACACAAAAATGGCTATAACTCCTTAAATAAGCGTCCTAGAGGGTCCAAAGTTGAACACAAAAATGGCTATAACTCCTTAAATATGAGTCCTAGAGGGTCCAAAGTTCAACACAAAAATGGTTATAACTCCTTAAATAAGCGTCCTAGAGGGTCCAAAGTCGAACACAAAAATCGCTATAAATCCTTAAATAAGCGTCCTAGAGGGTCCAAAGTTGAACACAAAAATGGCTATAACTCCTTAAATATGCGTCCTAGAGGGTCCAAAGTTGAACACAAAAATTTCTATAAATCCTTAAATAAGCGTCCTAGAGGGTCCAAAGTCGAACACAAAAATCGCTATAACTCCTTAAATAAGCGTCCTAGAGGGTCCAAAGTTGAACACAAAAATCGCTATAACTCCTTAAATAAGCGTCCTAGAGGGTCCAAAGTTGAACACAAAAATGGCTATAACTCCTTAAATAAGCGTCCTAGAGGGTCCAAAGTTGAACACAAAAATGGCTATAACTCCTTAAATATGCGTCCTAGAGGGTCCAAAGTTGAACACAAAAATGGCTATAACTCCTTAAATAAGCGTCCTAGAGGGTCCAAAGTTAAACACAAAAATGGCTATAACTCCTTAAATATGAGTCCTAGAGGGTCCAAACTTGAACACAAAAATGGCTATAACTCCTTAAATATGCGTCCTAGAGGGTCCAAAGTTGAACACAAAAATTTCTATAACTCCTTAAATAAGCGTCCTAGAGGGTCCAAAGTCGAACACAAAAATCGCTATAACTCCTTAAATAAGCGTCCTAGAGGGTCCAAAGTCGAACACAAAAATCGCTATAACTCCTTAAATAAGCGTCCTAGAGGGTCCAAAGTTGAACACAAAAATGGCTATAACTCCTTAAATAAGCGTCCTAGAGGGTCCAAAGTTGAACACAAAAATGGCTATAACTCCTTAAATATGAGTCCTAGAGGGTCCAAACTTGAACACAAAAATGGCTATAACTCCTTAAATATGCGTCCTAGAGGGTCCAAAGTTGAACACAAAAATTTCTATAACTCCTTAAATAAGCGTCCTAGAGGGTCCAAAGTCGAACACAAAAATGGCTATAACTCCTTAAATAAGCGTCCAAGAGGGTCCTAAGTTGAACACAAAAATGGCTATAACTCCTTAAATATGCGTCCTAGAGGGGTCCAAAGTTGAACACAAAAATGGCTATAACTCCTTAAATAAGCGTCCTAGAGGGTCCAAAGTCGAACACAAAAATCGCTATAACTCCTTAAATAAGCGTCCTAGAGGGTCCAAAGTTGAACACAAAAATGGCTATAACTCCTTAAATAAGCGTCCTAGAGGGTCCAAAGTTGAACACAAAATGGCTATAACTCCTTAAATATGCGTCCTAGAGGTCCAAAGTCGAACACAAAAATCGCTATAACTCCTTAAATAAGCGTCCTAGAGGGTCCAAAGTTGAACACAAAAATGGCTATAACTCCTTAAATAAGCGTCCTAGAGGGTCCAAAGTTGAACACAAAAATGGCTATAACTCCTTAAATATGCGTCCTAGAGGGTCCAAAGTTGAACACAAAAATGGCTATAACTCCTTAAATATGAGTCCTAGAGGGTCTAAAGTTCAACACAAAAATGGCTATAACTCCTTAAATAAGCGTCCTAGAGGGTCCAAAGTCGAACACAAAAATCGCTATAACTCCTTAAATAAGCGTCCTAGAGGGTCCAAAGTTGAACACAAAAATGGCTATAACTCCTTAAATAAGCGTCCTAGAGGGTCCAAAGTTGAACACAAAAATGGCTATAACTCCTTAAATATGCGTCCTAGAGGGTCCAAAGTTGAACACAAAAATGGCTATAACTCCTTAAATAAGCGTCCTAGAGGGTCCAAAGTCGAACACAAAAATCGCTATAACTCCTTAAATAAGCGTCCTAGAGGGTCCAAAGCTGAACACAAAAATGGCTATAACTCCTTAAATAAGCGTCCTAGAGGGTCCAAAGTTGAACACAAAAATGGCTATAACTCCTTAAATATGAGTCCTAGAGGGTCCAAAGTTCAACACAAAAATGGCTATAACTCCTTAAATAAGCGTCCTAGAGGGTCCAAAGTCGAACACAAAAATCGCTATAACTCCTTAAATAAGCGTCCTAGAGGGTCCAAGTTGAACACAAAAATGGCTATAACTCCTAAATAGCGTCCTAGAGGGTCCAAAGTTGAAACCAAAAATGGCTATAACTCCTTAAATAAGCGTCCTAGAGGGGTCCAAGTTGAACACAAAAATCGCTATAACTCCTTAAATAAGCGTCCTAGAGGGTCCAAAGTTGAACACAAAAATGGCTATAACTCCTTAAATAAGCGTCCTAGAGGGTCCAAAGTCGAACACAAAAATCGCTATAACTCCTTAAATAAGCGTCTAGAGGGTCCAAAGTTGAACACAAAAATGGCTATAACTCCTTAAATAAGCGTCCTAGAGGGTCCAAAGTTGAACACAAAAATGGCTATAACTCCTTAAATATGCGTCCTAGAGGGTCCAAAGTCGAACACAAAAATCGCTATAACTCCTTAAATAAGCGTCCTAGAGGGTCCAAAGTTGAACACAAAAATGGCTATAACTCCTTCAATAAGCGTCCTAGAGGGTCCAAAGTTGAACACAAAAATCGCTATAACTCCTTAAATAAGCGTCCTAGAGGGTCCAAAGTTGAACACAAAAATGGCTATAACTCCTTAAATAAGCGTCCTAGAGGTCCAAAGTTGAACACAAAAATCGCTATAACTCCTTAAATAAGCGTCCTAGAGGGTCCAAAGTTGAACACAAAAATGGCTATAACTCCTTAAATAAGCGTCCTAGAGGGTCCAAAGTCGAACACAAAAATCGCTATAACTCCTTAAATAAGCGTCCTAGAGGGTCCAAAGTTGAACACAAAAATGGCTATAACTCCTTAAATAAGCGTCCTAGAGGGTCCAAAGTTGAACACAAAAATGGCTATAACTCCTTAAATATGAGTCCTAGAGGGTCCAAAGTTCAACACAAAAATGGCTATAACTCCTTAAATAAGCGTCCTAGAGGGTCCAAAGTCGAACACAAAAATCGCTATAACTCCTTAAATAAGCGTCCTAGAGGGTCCAAAGTTGAACACAAAAATGGCTATAACTCCTTAAATAAGCGTCCTAGAGGGTCCAAAGTTGAACACAAAAATGGCTATAACTCCTTAAATATGCGTCCTAGAGGGTCCAAAGTTGAACACAAAAATGGCTATAACTCCTTAAATAAGCGTCCTAGAGGGTCCAAAGTCGAACACAAAAATCGCTATAACTCCTTAAATAAGCGTCCTAGAGGGTCCAAAGTTGAAGACAAAAATGGCTATAACTCCTTAAATAAGCGTCCTAGAGGGTCCAAAGTCGAACACAAAAATCGCTATAACTCCTTAAATAAGCGTCCTAGAGGGTCCAAAGTTGAACACAAAAATGGCTATAACTCCTTAAATAAGCGTCCTAGGGGGTCAAAGTTGAACACAAAAATGGCTATAACTCCTTAAATAAGCGTCCTAGGGGGTCCAAAGTTTAACACAAAAATGGCTATAACTCCTTAAATAAGCGTCCTAGAGGGTCCAAAGTCGAACACAAAAATCGCTATAACTCCTTAAATAAGCGTCCTAGAGGGTCCAAAGTTAAACACAAAAATGGCTATAACTCCTTAAATAAGCGTCCTAGAGGGTCCAAAGTCGAACACAAAAATCGCTATAACTCCTTAAATAAGCGTCCTAGAGGGTCCAAAGTTAAACACAAAAATGGCTATAACTCCTTAAATAAGCGTCCTAGAGGGTCCAAAGTCGAACACAAAAATCGCTATAACTCCTTAAATAAGCGTCCTAGAGGGTCCAAAGTTGAACACAAAAATGGCTATAACTCCTTAAATAAGCGTCCTAGAGGGTCCAAAGTTGAACACAAAAATGGCTATAACTCCTTAAATAAGCGTCCTAGAGGGTCCAAAGTTGAACACAAAAATCGCTATAACTCCTTAATAAGCGTCCTAGAGGGTCCAAAGTTGAACACAAAAATGGCTATAACTCCTTAAATAAGCGTCCTAGAGGGTCCAAAGTCGAACACAAAAATCGCTATAACTCCTTAAATAAGCGTCCTAGAGGGTCCAAAGTTGAACACAAAAATGGCTATAACTCCTTAAATAAGCGTCCTAGAGGGTCCAAAGTTGAACACAAAAATGGCTATAACTCCTTAAATATGCGTCCTAGAGGGTCCAAAGTCGAACACAAAAATCGCTATAACTCCTTAAATAAGCGTCCTAGAGGGTCCAAAGTTGAACACAAAAATGGCTATAACTCCTTAAATAAGCGTCCTAGAGGGTCTAAAGTTGAACACAAAAATCGCTATAACTCCTTAAATAAGCGTCCTAGAGGGTCCAAAGTTGAACACAAAAATGGCTATAACTCCTTAAATAAGCGTCCTAGAGGGTCCAAAGTTGAACACAAAAATCGCTATAACTCCTTAAATAAGCGTCCTAGAGGGTCCAAAGTTGAACACAAAAATGGCTATAACTCCTTAAATAAGCGTCCTAGAGGGTCCAAAGTTGAACACAAAAATGGCTATAACTCCTTAAATAAGCGTCCTAGAGGGTCCAAAGTTGAACACAAAAATCGCTATAACTCCTTAAATAAGCGTCCTAGAGGGTCCAAAGTTGAACACAAAAATGGCTATAACTCCTTAAATAAGCGTCCTAGAGGGTCCAAAGTCGAACACAAAAATCGCTATAACTCCTTAAATAAGCGTCCTAGAGGGTCCAAAGTTGAACACAAAAATGGCTATAACTCCTTAAATAAGCGTCCTAGAGGGTCCAAAGTTGAACACAAAATGGCTATAACTCCTTAAATAAGCGTCCTAGAGG
>CASBSA010000144.1:0-89458 GCA_949129095.1 Volucella bombylans
GGTTATATTGTTCAGTGAACAGAGACGCTGAAGTGAATTCACTAATTTCCTTGCCGGAGGAAAACAAAACAAACCGAACGGTATGGAGTTAACTTTAAATCAACCTCTTTATACTACATTACTTGTTTGGTTCCCGGGATCGTAAATGACGTAGAGTTGGCCGTCGGCCCCGCGACTTGTTGGCGGTCATAGTGAAGCAGAGGCCGACGGGGAGATGGAGTCGTTTGAACTGGAAAGGAAGGTTAGAAGGAATCCACACATCAACCACATACGACTAAGATTATGACTTCTTTGGTGTCCTTGTTTTTTTTTTGGTGCGGAGTCTGGTCCCATTACATAGTTTCGGGGATCAAAGTTGCCCATTAGCATTATAGATGCCCCAACTCTTAACTTCATCCTATGTGCTGGAAGGCCGGAAGCATTTAATCAAATTCATAAATTATCGCATTATTCCACACAGCGGTCGAACTAATAAATAAAATAAAAACATTTGTTTACTTTTGTATATCGAAAACTCTAAAATTGTGTAATCGATTTAATCAAATTTGTTGTAATGTGTTCCACTTAACAACAATTTTAAGATATCACTCAAATGATTGATACTAGTAGATTCATTTACCTAACAGCATCTAAGTACGAGTACAACCTAGCGAATATGACTGAAACCGGCTATATACCACTGAGCATTGAAAACAAAAACTTGTTTTGTTTTTTTATTGTTTTAATTTGTTTGTTTATTTTGTGTAAAATAATAGCTAAAATTTTTGGAATATCCTTATTTTGAAATGCTTCCATGAAATGCAACCAATCGCAATAAAACATATACATACAATTGGATACAGACTTAACCATACGACGAAGATTCACAAGGTTCAAATCTGCTAGCTCAGATCTAGCCTGTCAGCAGAAAGGACTAAACAAGATTTTATTTCTGATGAACAAAATATATTTGAAGAGTGTTTCTTTAAAGGGTCTGGGAAACAATTTTAAATAGAAATACACGTCATTGGCTTTTGATCTCAAGGAAGCCCCTTTATTTGCAAAATATATTTTTATCATATCAGATATATTATTCAAAAATGACGAAGTGGATGATAAGTTTGTGTAACTGAGCACAGATTTTAGAAATGATAAGATAGCTCGTTACACCTGCCGGAAACCGGGACCACTAAAATATAGACAACCTCGGATACAGGTGCCGATAATGAATGCAAAGCTAGAACAAAAGTTCAAAGGCTAATGAGAGATCCAGAACTTTAAGCAACTTGAAAAACAAAAAAGTTCGAAAAATTGGTTACACAGCTAAAACCAATTATCTGTATATGAGTCCCAAAAACTACGGCGATTAGAAGCCTGTGCATTGCTTAGTTTTTTTTAGTTTTTAGTGCATTTTATTTTCTTAATCACTAACTCTTACATACTAACAAAAAATGCTTAAATGCTAGCTTACAATTACTTAAGAATCTTATACTAACTTACCGGCCCCACACAGGCGCTCTAAGCTACTCTAAATTCTTATAACTATGTCTTTCGACTTTATTTACATTTTACTTAGAACTATTTATTTTGAATACTTAAGGCTAAGAAAAAATATTTGTTAAGAAAAACTTAGCATATGGACATAATTTTTTATTTTTTATAAAAACTTAATATCTAACTTAAAATAAACCTTAGCCTACCTACCCTATATACACAATACACACATACACACACATAGACATTATGCACAATCATATACATATATCAGTATACACCTTTGTATACACTGATACATGTATATGTTTCTTAAATGCTAACCTAAACCTATGTAAGCTGGCCACCGCTATTTACAGAGCAAATAAATTAGTCAGCTCTCCTCATTAGTGAGGCTGGTCCGTAATTGACGGAAACGACGACGAAACATCTTCCCATCATTCAACCACCAGAAATGCTGGTGCTGTCGAACGACATCCCTCTTATCGCGATTCCCCACCGCCCTACTGAACCTGAGGCGATCCACACTGCCGTGTGCGACGTCTCTGTTGTAGTTGAGTCGCCTGTCCCCAGCTGTCCGAGCGACATGGAAGATTAACGGGACCGCTGCTCTATCCTGGATCAACCCTATCTGATCTAGGTAGAGGAATGCTTCCGGTGGAACGAAGCCGTCAGAGCGCACACTCTCGTGGTAAAGGTAATTGGGGTAGTAACCCCCATATATCAGGTTATTTGTCGAGGTCATTGCTCTTGCAATGTGCCTCCGAGTCAGCTTAATTACGAAGTTGTCCACTCGTATTAGGTTCGCCCTGTTGTAAAGGACCTCATTAGGATAAAATTTCTTGTACACCGACTCTGTTGTTCTGTACAAGCGAAGACAAGCCCTAAGACAAGCCCTCTCAAACACCCGAATCTTTTCCATTAAGCTTGCTCGTACATTGAACCACACGGGACAACCAAATACCAGCATTGGCCTGAGAAGGGCCATGCAGCAGATTACCTTTACCCTCGCATCGAGTTGGCTGCTATAAAACAGTCTCTTTGTAAGGGCAAAAGCACCTTTAGCCCTGGCCAGAGCAGCATCTACATTTTTGCCAAAATACAGAAACTGACCTAGCCAGATCCCAAGGTATCTGACTACATTTTGACAGGCAAGAGGCTGTCCGTGCTGTCCAATGATTGAGAACTTTCGCCAATTTTTTCTGGTATCCCTAGAGGCTCCATACAACGGCGTCCTAAAGAGAATGACTTCCGACTTCTGAAAGTTGATTTTCAACTTCCAGTCGTCGTCCATCAAAATCGTCTTATCTTATCGAAGTCACGCTGCAAGAGAGTATTAATGACCTCGATTTTTGGACCTGTTCTGTACGCTACCAAATCGTCTGCGCACGCAATAGTATGGGGAAGTGAACCTATCAAGTGGCTTGTAAAAATGTTGAAAAGGATCGGCGAATTGACCGCGCCTTGCTGAAGACCATTTTTAATTTGAAATATTATAACAGAAGTCACATCACCATTCTACACGATGATCTGTCGGTTAGTTAGCATGTTATAAAGAATGTACAAGAGTGGTTTACTGATCCCCAGCCTAGTTAGCTTATAGAAAAGACCTTCTAACCATACGGTGTCGAAAGCTTTCTCCAAGTCAACAAGGCAGGCACCAGTACATTGCTTTTTGTCTCTATTCCATAAGATATCGGACACCAGTTTAGACGCGGCATGTGAGATATCATGTCCCGCCTTAAAACCGAATTAATTATCCGGAACTATATGTTTGTCCTCAACCCACCTAGATAGAGCTCTATTGATTACTTTTTGAAAAACCTTACTGATATTCGGAAGGAGACTTATCGACCGGAGATTCGCCGGATGGGATATATCCTTCCCCTTTTTGGGGATAGGTTGAACTACCGCCGTTTTCCAATGCGCTGGATAATGTGCAATATTCATTGCATTATTAAACAGGGTGGTGTAAATGTCCACCGCTTCTAGAGGAAGATGTCGAAGCACGATAGTCGGAATACCATCGGTCCCCACTGATTTCTTAACTCTGATTGTGTCGAAGATCTCACGGAGTCCTTCCTTCGAAATGAACGGGGGTAGGTCTCCCTCTCTGGCAATGACGTTATTTGCCATATTCTCGTTGCTAAACCGGGTGAAACCAGAGCCCTCGGATCGCCAGTTCCCTATTTCATTTCGAATGCAGAAGTCGTGCACCAAGACGCGATTGTCCAGGTCGTAATTAGGGCCAATGATATCAATGGCCTTGTATACTTCATGGAAAGTCGCCCCTATGGCCTCAACCTTCTCCTGTGGATCCTCGATCACAAAAAGAGTCGTCATCATCAGCGGCCTCATTTGGATCAATACCTGCTATTGTCAGTAACCGTTCGTTGTCTGTTGTCCGGGCTATTTTAAGACACTGAAGGTCGTTTTGATTTTTTCTCCGAAATAGTTTATTTATTTGCGGAAACATATTCGGGTTGCTGGTGTTTACAGCCCGAACCTTGTTGTTCCAATACAAACTTACAGAAATTCTGTAATTCTCTTTTATTAGCGTTTGAATATTTTTAATCGACGACTTCAGTGTCCTAATCTCCGGGTCTTGTCTGTCAGTTAACTGTCTGTACAAGTTTTTGAGTCTTGACAGAAGTCTACTTTCCTGTCGGTGCAGTGCGTCAATAGTAGGATTGCGGAACAGGTCTTCGTTAGTCGTACGTCGATACCGCGGTATTGTAGTGTCCATAGTTTGTTTAATTGTCTCGTCCATTTGTTTTAGGTAATGGTCGATCTCCTCGTTTGACAAATTCCTATTGGACGGTGGGTGGAGCATGTTCGAGGAGAGCGCTCTAGTCAAGGTTGCAGAGAAGCGTGTCCATCGAGTCTTACTGTAGTTGCAAAATATCTTTGGACAAACTCCTCCAATTCCTCAATTTCGTTGGGAACTGTAATTTAAAACCGCAATGGTCACTGTCATACACGAATGTGCGCAGACAGTTTAATGTTTGTAAATTCGTACCTGTCAGTCGTATACGTTCGTCGTACAGTAGTAGATCCAAATAAGACCCGCATCTGGGAAACGACGGGTTATCCGTCGCTTTAAGACTGAGTCTGTACATGACATCGTGCTGACCCCACCAATCGAGTAGTAGGTTCCCTCTAGTATTTGGCAAATTATTTCCCCAATCTCTGTGTCTAGCGTTGAAATCCCCGCCGATTATAAAATAATTCTCCCCCGATTCCAGCCTCAGAAGTCGAAAAAGCGTGTCGAGCTCTGTAATAAATAGGGTGGATTGTGAAGTATCAGGTGTATAAACAGAGGCCAAGTACAGCCGCTTTCCACTGCGGAGCGGGATGTAAACGACGACTGCCTCCAACACCCGGAACACCGCGACACCGCCTCCACGTTTGGATCTGGGCCGGTTTCTTCTTCTAACAATATAATTATTGTACTCCAGTTTGTGCTTATCGGTTAGCTTGATTTCGCTAGCGAAAAGCACATCAGGAGTTTGGTCTTGTAGCAATTTAAACATCGCGACTCTACGTTCGATCCTAATCAGTGAATTAACATTCACCGCAAGGACCTTCAAAGTTTGCTCCACCATGTGCGTACCCATTACGACATGTGTTGCGTTAGGCCCGGCAGCAGCGCGTAGATCTAGTCCACCCGCTTGGCCTGTTCTTGAACCTGCTTCTGCAGCTGAGCCATCTGCCCTTGGATTGCGAGCAAGATGGCCAGAATGTTAGGTGCAGCTTCCGTTGTTCTCGGCGTTGGCGCCGGAGAAGCAATAGTCGCTTTCTGTACCGTAGCCCTCCTACCAGACGCCATTTGGGCGTATGAAATTTGAGACGAGACGGCTGTTGTTTGAAACCTGACAGGTGAACGTTTGACCTCCACCTTCTGCTTCCGAGCCAGTTTTGCTTTTTTAATGTCAGCGAACTTAGGACAACCCCGATAGTTTGCGGTGTGTCCCACGTTCCCACATAATACGCACGAGAGCTGCGTCCTATCGGATGCTCCGTCCCTACCCAGAGCACACTCCTCGGAACTGTGGTTCTTTGCGCACTTCACGCATCGAGGCTGCATTTGGCAGTTCGACGCGGCGTGCCCGAACCTCTGGCAGCGAACGCATTGTATAACGCCTTCGCTCCTTTTTAGTTTTTCCCAGTGAACCACCTGGTAGTCTAGGACATTGATACTCCTTAGACTATCCAGACGGCTTTCGGGACTGAGCTGCACCAGGAAGAACGGCAGACTCCGTTTCTCCCGCCTGGCTCTAGCTGTGGTAAACGGCTTTACCCCCACAAACTTGAGTCCTTTGCACTCCTTCTCTTTGAGCAGTGCCAAGATCCCCTCAGGATCAGAAGACGGTTCCAACCCCTTTAGCAGCATCGATTGCCGCTTTTCACATCGTTCCCCAATCGCTTAATATTAAAATTATTACCAATGACCAACTTACACAGGTCCTTGGTTTCATTTACCTCTAGTTTATAGGTGTTGATAGGAGGCAACTTCTCCTTCTTCTTCTGCTGTTGCTGTTGTTGTTGTTGCTGCTGCAGCTGTTGTTGCTGCTGCTGCTGTTGTTGTTGCTGCTTCTGCTGTTTTTTCAGCTGCTGTTGTTTTTGCGGCTGTTGCTGTTTCTGCTGCTGCTGGTTTTGTTGTTGCTGCAGTTGTTGTTTCTGCTCGTGTTGCAATTGCTCCCTCTGCCTGCGTGCGGTTTGTTTTATCTTAACAGCAAGCATTTTCTCTTGCAGCTTTTCTATGCTGCTGCTAATGTCTTTTATCATTTCATCCTCATCTTCCGATTCGGATGTCGCTAGAGAAGCAAAGTTGTTGTTGCCCCCCTCATATTGTTCATCATCCTCTGTTAGAATGGCATTTACTCTCTTTTTTGTTAGATCAGGAGGGGTTTTCAAACTCCTCCTTCTTTTAACGGCTTTCGCCACGGCACCGGCAATACTATTGTTGCCTTTTGCAACTCCCGTTATGGGTAGAGCGGAGCGCTCTCCACCATCCATCACGTGATTTGCTTATTTACTTTTTGGATCTGTTGATAACAGCACTTTGAGGAGATAAAAAAAGAAAAAATTCCGGCTTTGGCCTGGGATCGAACCCGTGTCTCGCTATTCGATGACCGCTCGGCTACCGAGTTAACTAGCTGAACTTTGACTGATTATCCTTAGGAGAAAACTGATTCACTATTTTTTGCTTTAGAAAAAGCCGAAACACGTTTGTTCTTTTTGAAGATCTGCGAACGACTGATGTGCATTGCTTAGCTTAAGGCATGAAAGGAAGCCGTTTTTGCACCGAATAATCACTTGCGATGAAAAATGCAGTCTAAGTGACAACGTTAAAAGACTAGGCAGTAGATAGATTCAGACACAAAATAATAATATACCCCCAAGCCCGATCTCCACCCAGAAAGAAAAGGCTATAGTCACTGTGTGTTGGACATCGAAAGATCGACTTTTCATTTCTTGAGCAAAGAGAAACGATAAACCGAGTATTTTGACAAAGTTGACATAGTGTACAGGCAATTTTACGAATAAAAACGGCTTTCGTCGGTAAAAATGGCATGGTCTAATCTTATTGCATGACGACGCCAGAATTTACGAGTATATCTCGTTATGTAGCAAAGATTTCTATAGTTAGATTACAAATTAACTCTCCTGATTTTTCCCAAATGGACTATCACTTTTCCGCAGTCTAGAGTTATTTTGCTTACAGAATATCATTCGAAACCGAGCAGAGGTCGTCAAAACATTTCCTTGCATCATGGGATTTTTATAAATAAAAGAATATTTGGCCTTGATTGTTTGATGATTATATCAGTCAAAACAATCCGATCTAGTTTTCTGAATCCAGGCAAATCCATAGAAGTAACATACTATATTACATATCAAGATATCCATATAATGCACCAAGAATTGTTACAGAAGAGGCTTAATTCTTTTACACGATAATATTCGACAACATGTTGCGAAACAGATATAAGTGCGGCAGTGCATTCGATTTACTATATAGAATCTTAAAAAAGCTTCAAAAATCAAAGTCGATATTCAGTACACATTTGGAGATTTTATTATCTCCAGAAACCTGGGGTTTTATGCTGCCGGAAAGAATTTGTAATCATATGATATCACATATTTCTGGACAACATTATGCACTTTTTTTTATAAATAAAGGTTTATTTCGATCGTGCGATGAATTATTAGCTTTCGATATATGAGAAAACAGGTTTAAGTATTAAATGCAGAAATACAAATACTACTATCGCAGTATTTTGATGTTACGATTAATGTACACAGTAGAGTTAATAAGATCGATGATCTTGCAGAATTTACACCCTTCTGCTCTAAAAGTTACGTATTTATGTAAATTCTTGCCTGATGTAAGCATAAGAAAGCTGTCAGGGGATGACCCGGGCATCTGTTCAATTCAACATTTAAAAAATATAAGAAGCCGCAAGAGCTTTATATTTCGCTTCCAGATAAGTTTCGGATCTAAAATGACTTCCAGATACTTAGGACTAGGTAAGTTACTGTTTCTGGTTGCTTAGAATGGGACATTAAAGACGTGTGGTAATGAACATCTTTTAAATTTTGCTCGGATTAAAGACAAGGGTTTTTGTTCTTAGCATTTGACTTAGCAAAACATAATTTCAACTAAGAGCTAGAGTAGCGGTAAGACGATTCCTCCTTGCGATTTGGCTCATGTTTTGAGAACAACGAAAAGACTGGCTTACTTATGCATCTAAAACAAAGACAAATAATCTAGAGAGACAGACTATCCAGCTGCGTTAAATAACCAACTCGTAGGGGTGTCATAATGGCAGTCAAATATTCTAGTATTCAACCCCATCACTACTACAAAACACTTATACGAGTACTAAGCTCTCTTGTAGAAGGCGATGATGAATTCTTTCAGCACTAGATAGATCAAACCAATTAGAATCTTCCTCTTTAGGAAGAGAACTTGAAGACCTCCAGCCATCCAGAATCCTTGTTTTTTTTTCTGTCGGAATAGAGCAGTCAGACAAAGAACTAGTCCATTGTAAGTTCCTTTTAATGAAATATTTAATCAGCAAGGCTCTAGTCGCAGCTTGGCTGTAGCAGCAAATGCTTCCCCGCTACGGCGGTTCTCTGAAATATAGTTCGCTGCCACTATAATAGCGTAAATCTGTGCTTGGAAGACAGATGCAAGCTTTCCTAATGTGAAGTGAAATCTAACGTTGTCGTCTTCCAGAAAGACACCAGCGCAACACCCTATATTAGTTTTGGAGCCGTGCGTGAAAACCCGACTGCATTTGCTTCCGGACTCACATTCTGGCCGAAACCAGTCCTGGGCACAGGGAAAGTCGATTTCATATTTTTCCCGCAACAGGAGTTCTGGTCATTTTATCTGACGGCATGTTCACTTAGTGCATGTTGTACTAAACTTCTCTTTAAACGGAAAATGGCTTTTAGAGTGCAACCCATGATATGAATATCAAGAGGAGGGAGATTCATGAATATCAAGAGGAGAGAGCGGAGACAGGAATGTTGGGGAAAGCCCCCATGCATCCGAATCATACCGTTATTTGGAGTCTGGTAGAAGCAGAAATCACGGATTTTCAAGAGAGCTCGTTCCACCAGACAATAGACGCATAGGATATAAGGGGCCTTATCATAGCCATGTATATCCAACAGACCCTTCTCGGTGACAGGCCCCATGTCTTGCGGATAGCTCCTCTGCACTGTCAGACGGCCGACAGCGACTTAGAGGCTTTCGACGTAACATGTTTAGTCCGGCGAAGTTTGTTAGTCAGTTTGACACCCAAATACTTGCCTTCTTTCGAGAATTAGATGGTGATGCCTTTAAGCACTAAATGAGCCACACAGGGCAGCTACCTCCTTCTCGTAAAGAAAACAACGTCAGTTTTGAGATGATTGACTGGAAGCCCATTATAAGTGTACCAACCGTCGATCACTTCTATAGTTGCCTAAGCTTTAGAGCCGACAGTCGCTAGACATTATCAAACAGAGAGTACAGCAATCATCCGCGTGTGCTTGTGCATAGACGTTAGAACTATTGAGCGCGTTGAGCAGTGAATCGACCAACATGCACCATAGTAGTAGATACAGAACGCCGCCTTGCGGGCAACCCGTGTTTACCTCGTCTCCACATATTGGCCATAGCCAGCATCTGCAATCTATGTTCTATTCACCAGCATTGCTTTTATCCACAAAACTAGTGATTCGTATACTCCATGTTCTCTGGCCGAGTTACACATGCCGTCAAAAGTTGCGTTGATGAGAGCACCCTCAACATCGATGAAAATTCCCAAAGCGTATTCCTTTTTAGTTCAATTCTGACTGCTCTTCAAAAGGAGGACTTCCTTTCCGATTTTCGGTACCTTTCGCCAAGGTAGGTATGCGAGTGCCAGCGTTAGGTTACCTGGGAAGTGAGACTCAAGCATGAGACGGAGAGTCTCTACTTTGGACTCAGTATAAGTACCGTCAGATTTTCTGTGTGGTTCCAGCTTGGTTGATCTTCCCCTTTTGAGCCTACTGGTTTTACCGGTAGTTTCGATCTTTTTGCAAAAAAATTTGTAAGTGTGTTCTTGTAAATTTTCCCGCAACAAGTTTGGCGCTCTTTTTCCTTGTAAGTCCCTTCGGGCCCTCTTTTCGTTGAGTGGAAACACCGAGCTCTGGTGGAGGTGGAGGGCAGCCATGGTCCCATCAGCCAGTGGCCCACCCACCCCAAGCCTCGAAAAACAACCCGCATATGTTCACGGGTAGGTTTCCCCGCAGAGGAGAACGAGGAGGTTCGGTCGGTGAAGACCTAAGGACAGTAGGGAGACTCACAGGAAGTCCACCAGGAACATCGTTGTCGGAGCCCATAGATAGACGGGAAACTCGCAACGGGCAGCATCAGACAGGACGTCTGAAAGGCGCCGAAGGGTGGGGACGAACGGGCCTTTCAATCCAGATACTCCAACACGATGATGGCGGGTGGGGGTAGACGATCCCTGGAACCTACACCCCAACGAAAGCCAAACAACCGCACAGTAAGTGAACACCCTATACAGGTACCGATGTGGGTATGAGCACCTGCATCACATCACTACAATGGATGTGGATGAACCGAGCCAAGCGATCGGTGGGTGAAGAGACGACGATCTCTTTGATAGCATACCCCAACGAGGGAGCAACAAAGGCGCAACAGCGGTGTACAGGCGGATGTCCAAAATAATCGAGCACACCCCAACGACGCACCAGCTGTAAAAGTTAGGTTCGATGGGTGAAGGGACTACGACCCCTTTTTAAGTTAGCACTCCACCGATTGGCACTGAAGGAGCAGCAGGGGCGTTTGCGGGGGAACAGACAAACATACATACAATACACAAATATACAACAACAAACAAACAACAAAGAATACCCACCAACAACAAAGAACACAAACCAACAACACCCAGTAAACACACAACAAATAACGAACAACGATTGCACAAGAAACAAAAATACAAACTTGCAAAGACGCCAGAGGACAGAAGGGCCGAAGTATATAAAAAAAGTAAATAAATAAATAATTGTAAGGAGTGACACGCTATTGGTAAGCTCCCCCCGCCCCAAAACTGAACGCCGATTTACCGGAGTAGCTAGGGACCCGCGAAAAAAAATATAAAAATTGAAAGCTGCAACTTGGCTTTTGTGAGGGACGGCGATCTAACGGATGGTAGGGTCAAGATACAATCCCTTCTGGATTGTGTCCACACTTTCTTCCTTTTGTCCCAACACTCCAGCTACCATTCCATCGCACTCCCTTTCTCCTTCCCGATCGTCTTCATTTGTACAAAAAATAGTGTAAAGCGATGGGGGAAAAATGCCCGGGTAATAGAAAAGAAAGAAAACTCTGCCGACCTAAGAGTAGGAGAATAGTTAGGCATAGTTAGGTTCCACAGCTTCCATAAATTCGCTAAGCGAAGTTCCCAGTCATTACTGGAAGTGCGAGCGAACTCCGAGACCATAGATAAACAAACCTAGATGGCAAACTTTCCAGATATTGTAAAATCGGTTTTGATTTTTTCTACTGATCGCTCCTAACCGTGTGACTCTATCTGTGAATAGGTGTGAATTGTGATCAATGGCAATTTCCCTCCTTTTTTATACAAAACACGCCCATTTTACCCAAAAAACGTCATCCACATTACACACGCTCGTGCAAATCGCTCTCATTCTAGCAAATTTTGACAAAGTTATAGAGATGCAAAAGTGTTGGAATCCACTTACAGTGTGTCTGTGCGAAAGTTAAGGGTTTGCGAAAGAATTAGCATCTAGGTTAGTTTATCTATGGTGACGACCAGCACGTAGTGAGGGTCAGCTCAGTATTGAAAGCGAATTTTTTTTCCACTGCGAAAAGCAAGTTTTTTTGTTAGAAGTTTGGGAATTGCGAAAAACAATTCTTTCTTTTTTCTGAATTTTTTTTTTAAGTATAAAAGTAGACTAGATTTTTTTTTGATTGCTTAAAGCAGAGTTGCGAATTGTGCTTTAGAGAAAAATAAAACATAACAAAGAAAAAGAAGGAGAAAGGGCAGGAACGAGATACTGGATAGCGGGAATAGTGGGACGAAAGGACTGGATAACTGTTCCAGACAGAGACACAGCAGACAGAAAAAAAAAAAGAAGGTAAGTATTGTGATAGGGTAGCGTAGAGCAAAAAAAATAAAATTCGTTTGTTCTGGTTTTGAAAGTTGACACTCCGGCGGGCCGCGCGTGCGCTTGAGACTCCCGAGAACAGACGGGACACGCGACCCGTTAAATAAATTTTTTTTGGTTTCGGGACGTTGAAAATAGCGGGTCACTCCAACGACGAGTTTTCCGCTAACCCCACAAAAAAAATATATACACTGTGAACTCGATTTACGCAACCCTCGATTCGTGCAACTCCTCGATTTTTGCAGCACTAAATTTGTAGCACGTCTTGACTCTATAAGTGTAACTTTTCAAAAATGTGTTTATTCATCTGTTTTCTATTTGCATGCTCTCCTTTTGATTCTGTATTCCTGCCGTTAATTTACAGCTAGTTTGTCTGACCAAAATTCCTTGTAGAAATAATACATAAACACATAAAATGCATCTGTGTTTATTTGAATGAGTTGCGATTTCATTAGTGTCTACGGAAAATTTGTACAGGATGGGTGTTACAAGAAATATTACAAAATTGTCTATTGAAAAAAGGTGATATTTTATCAGAACTAGAAAAGGGTTTTTCAGTAAAGACAATTTGTGAAAAATATAATGTTCACAAATCAACAATAAGCCGCATAAAAGGAAAGGGAAACGTTCTTAGACAATTTGTGGCTAGAGCTGAATCTGGGCCAGGGAAACGGGTAACGTTGAAGGCTTCTGAATATCCACAGATGGAAAAGGCTTTATATGGATGGTTTCAAAAGCAAAGAGCTAAACACCTTCCACTTTCTAATGATATTATAAAGTCAAAGGCAATTCAATTGCACAATAAAATAAAGGAAAGACCATCATTTAACGCCAGCAATGGATGGATTGCGAAATTTAAAAAACGACATGGTATTCGAATGTTGAAAATCTGTGGTGGAAAATTATCGAATAAACATGAACTTGTCCAGCCTATCGTACAAAAATTAAAAAAAAAAATAGAGGAACTTAACTTGACTTCAGATCAGATCTACTATGCAGACGAATCTGGCTTATTTCACAGAATGTTGAAGAACAAAACAGTTGTTTCTTTTAAAGAAGCTTAAGCCCCAGGACGAAAAGTAAGCAAGGAAAGAATAACATTCCTTGCGTGCGTGCACAAATGCATCAGGGATGCACAAAGTAAAACTTTTCGTCATTGGTAAAGCAGCCAATCCAAGAGCATTTAAAAACTTTGAAAATACACCTGTTTTTTATAAAGCAAATAAAAATGCATGGATGATATTCCTATTATTCAAACAATGGTTCTTCAACGGGTTTGTTCCCGAAGTAAAAAGAGAATACAAAATGTTGTGTTTGTATTAGTGATTTTTTTTTTCAGGTAAGAAATTTTCTTTAATCAAAAGGACTTGGCACTACTGCTTTTGGAAAATGCCCCGTGTCATCCTAAAGAAAATGAATTGCTAAGCGATGATGGGCTGATAATTGTTATGATGTTTCCGGGAAATTGCACTGCAATCATTCAACCTACGGATCAAAATGACTTAGAAACTAAAATCAAAGCCTTCAACATAAGGGATGCAGTTTGTTTGCTAGCTAATGCCTGGGAAAAAGTAGACCCTTACACGATCCAGAAATGTTGGAATGCTTTAATGCCTACCAAGGGTGATTGGGATGAGGAGGACGAGCTTCCATTATCTACACATCTTAATTGAAAGAGAATTGATTTCATCCGTTTCTAGTCTACTTGTTGAAATTGTCCCCAGCATTAGCCTCTCCAATGAAGAAATCATTGATTGGTGTCACGAAAACGTTGAGCCATCTAGTAATTGTGAAATTGAAACAGAAATTGAGAGGCCTGATGAAAGTGAAGGTGAAGCTGAGTTGGCCCCCACTTTATCAAAAGTTAAATCAGAAGATGCAGTTCGATTCTTAAACATATGTTTGCAATGGGCCTAAGAGAACAAGATTCCAATAGAAGAGATTTTATTGCTACAAAAAATAAAAGAGAGGGCAGTTTTAAAAAAAACATTAATTCGCAAAAAACCTAAAATATCTAACTTCTTTAAGAAAAAAACTTAATATTCTATCACATATTAATTTTTGTATAAATTTCGAACATTTCGTTTAGCTGCCAGAAAAGCGCTACCTGCCAGGAACCCACCGCGGGAATATTTAGATCCCAGAGACAGAAAAGTTATTGTTTGGTTCGGGGCATAGTCCGTATCGGTGTAGGGAATGAAACATAACAAGAGGCACTCTTGAAAATTCGAATAAGCCTGGATGAATCTCTTAAAGAGAACAACCTTAGTTTTGAGAGGATTGACTAAAAGCGAATTACTAATGCACCAATCGTCGAACACGGTTGGGAGGGTTGCCTGCGCTATCGAGCAGAAAATCGCTAGACATGATCTAACAGACAGTACAGCCACATCATCAGCGTATACTTATGCACAGACAGCAGAACTATTAAGCGCGTGGGCAGTGGGTCGACCAACATGCACCATAGAAAGGGAGACAGAACACCGCCTTGCGGGGCAACCCCTTTTTACAACATATTGGCCACAGCCAGTTGGCCTATTCACCAGCATTGCTTTATCCACAAAACTATTGATTCGTCTTGCACCGTTAAAGTCGATGAAAATGCCCGCCGCGTGTTCCTACTTGTCGAGTCCGCCTTCAATTCTCTCTACCAGATTCTGAAGGGTACTCTTGCAGCAGCTGATCTATATCTTTTTGTAACATATCTGGGCATATGCCATCAGTTCCAGGCGACTTGAGGCCATCAAAGGAAGCAACACCACGTTTAGTGGTCCCATCCGTCGCCACAACTGATGAGATATACCAGCTACGGCGTGTTGTATTATTCACCTCACGATTTCGTTAATAGGAGCTGGTTGTAAGCTGGTTTCGATTAGGTTACCTGGGAAGTGAGCCTTAAGCATGAGACGGAGAGTCTCTACTTTCGACTCAGTATAGGTACCATCAGATTTTCTCAGTGGTTCCAACTTGGTTGATCTTCCCCTTTTGACGACTTTGACCAGCCTACTGGTTTCACCAACAGTTTCGATCTTTTCGTAAAAATCTTTGTAAGAAAATATTTGAAAATTCAAGTAAGCCTGTTATAATCTTTTTGCTTCGATCTGTAAAGTTTACAATCTTCCTCCAAATTAATCTTAAGTGACCTATTTAGAAATTTTCTGATTTATTTACGAAGACGCTGAAGATCTTCCAAGGAACCGGCGATCTGCAGGATTGGTGCCACCACGTGGTGAGGGTTCAGATTCTGAACAGCTTTCTCTAGATTCTGTTTTATCCTGAGCTTAGGGAGAGCACTATTGTACTTGTCGAGCTCGTCCTTAAATCGTTTCCAGTTGTTTTTATGCGGATTCCTCCTTTTCAACAAGGTGGAGACGTCGCATCCGATTCTGAATTCCACTTATCTATGGTCTGACATGGAGATCCCCTATAGTACTTTCTAGCCAGTAATCTTATTAGCATACCTGCTCGATGACGTTAAATCGATTACTTGCTGTCTCACTCTCGTAACAAAACTTGGTTAAGAGCCAACATTGTTGACAGCGAAGTTACATGATAGCATGAAATCCAAGAGGTGATTGACTCTCCCGTTGCATTTGCTACTGCCTAAAAAAGTATTCTGACCATTAGCATTGAATCATCCATCTTCTTGGAATGACAGTATTCAATGAGTTCGGCTACCGACTTCAGTGGTAATGGTAAAAATGAATCACACGGAAAATAGCAGACGTAATGACGATTTTGTACCATTCTCCATTCGTTTCGTAGCTTATTTCTGCAGGAACTAAAGCTTGGTTACAAAATTGTGAGTGAGTTCGGCACATGAAGACAAGTTCTCAGTTTTTCCGATCGCTCGTCATAAAGTGGTGTGAAATACCTTAAACATCCGCAACCACAGGTTTATTTACTATACACTCATGGTTCCTCTATAGACATTATGGAAGGTTTTCTATTCAGCACAGAAAGCCTCCTACATAGGGATACAATAGTAGATTTGAGATGCTGAAGGTTGATTTAAGTACATAAAATAGATGTATACTGGGGTGGTCGTCTACTATTCGAACTTATTTGAAAACAAAGCCGGGATTAAGTAGATTTTCCACTTTTCAGTGTCGAGTCCAGAGTTTTCGATATGAAGACGCATCAGAAAATCCCACGTTTACCTGTGTTGCCCCGGTAGCCAGAAGAAGACGAGCGTCAGTTTTGGTTGCTAAAGTATGTCAGATGGGGCCTGCAGAATCTGTGTCCCGGCCACAGTCTAAAAGACCACGGGTGGATTGTCACCTCCATACTGTTAACCGCTTTACGTCTAGGTTGGACGTATTTGGCTCTTAGTCCGACGTCTCACCTGGATTCTTTTCAGAACCTTTGGATGTTTGGCTCTAAAGTCATCTAGCCTCTACATGACAGTCAAAGAAGGGAAGGATCCTTGTCCTTACTACAGCTGACAACACCACTGTTGGTTTTTTGCTATTACGTACAGGTACAACTTAATCAACCTTTCAACCGAAACGTTTCTCGTATGAGATTTTGATTTTTCTAGCAATGTAATATGAATATGAAAACAAAAAATAAATTATAAACCAGTTCAAATTTCTCAACATGCAAATGCTAGTTTATGCCTATCATTTTCATTTTATTTTCCACTGAGTAAAGATTCAGTGGGAATGTGATGATCCAGACTATTGGGTAAACTCATACATCAAGTCATTCATGTTAAGCCAATTAAATACCTTTCCAGCCTAATTAACTATGCACATCCCAAGAGCAGCATTCCAGTTTAACCTTTCATCACAAAAAATACGGATACAGTATTAACAAGGGGATAATTTCCTAAATCACAACATACTTATATAGTATAATATACGGATCTGAGACTGCCACATAGTTCACCTGGTAAAGGAAGTTTTATTTTAGCAAATTAATTATATATAAAGGTATTTCCGGGGCATAGACACAGCTTAGTGTGTCCGTACAAATTTCGTAATTACAACTTGATTAATAAATCAACAAATAACGAACATAATATTTACTACCTCAAACGGAAATATCTAAACTTTTTTCACATCCTCATGTTAGTAATTCAAAGACCACAGTTATCTGCTCTTTCTCTGACCAGCATTGATTTTGTTTTAATAATATGATAAATCATGTCCGGACGAGTGGTTTTGAAAACATGGCAAGAAGATAAACATTTGAGTATCCACCACAAAAATTGCGAATTTGGTTGTTTATTTTCTTTTTCTTTGAGAAAAACCACTACTACTCGTAGCTACATAATAAATTTAGTAAGTTGTAGAAATAGTGAGCAGGAAAAATAAGAAAGTATTTGGCAATCATTGATAGTTCTGCGGGAACAATATGCTAAGAATATAAATCTCCGACAACTCACAGGTGTATACAAACAGATTGAAATCTATTGCTATTTTATTAAGTTGTCCGTAGTTGGCAAAATTTATTATACTCGTATATAGGTAAATTTCCCCTTTAAAGTAATTTCAGCACAATGGATACCACCCATGGAGCGAAATAACCACTGAGCCCAACATCTTTCTTTTTCTCTCTATCCCATTTTCCAAAAACTTAACACATGCTAAGGTAAATATTATAAATGTATTCACACCCACTTGAGTGTTAAGTTCTTTTTAAAAAAAAAAAAAAAAAAACTTGAGCAAACTTAATAACCTGTTAAATTTTGTATATTCGGATTGGTTTCATAGCGGGAAAATATAATATGGAAAATAAATTAAGAAAATTAAAGATGACAAAATTATATCATTTTGCAATGAAAGGGATAAGTAACTTCACAAAAATAAATGAAATAGAAAAGAAAATACTTTCGTTTTATCAGCTGTTGAATTTCCGCTCTGCATGTCCCATTCTATTAAGATTTTGCATCATTCCACTAAAGTTAACGAAACTTGACGAAACCGAGCAAAATGCCATTATGGTCTTGCAGTAATATTAATATGTAATGCGAGATTTCATTAAGCTGGTCACCAAAGTCCAATATAGTTGGCACTTAACGGTTGATATTTCGGCAACTAAACTAGAATTTACGAAATTACTAAAGAATGTTTCTTTGACCTCCTCGAAAAATCGTATGAGCAATGCCCCACGTATTACAATTGTTTTAGGTGAATTTTACGTCCAAATAGGAGAAAGGGACACAGGAAACCGACTATGACTGATTAGCTTTTCTGTCCCTAGTTTGTCTCACCTAGATATTCAAGAAGAAACATTCAATGATCACCTGATCAAAAAAACATAATTGCGATAAACACAAGTTACTCCATCAGTAATAAAGTCATCTAAACATCTATTTCCAGCTATAAATATTTGAAGGGATGAGAAGAGAAGAGAAGTTCACCAGTGCGTCTATTACCAGGGGATATGGTGATAGATGCACTGGTGAATATATAGCCGACACAGACCATCCTATGGAGTCTAATAAGCCCAGCAGTGTGAAAGCTTGTACCATAAAACAACGGAAGATTAGGATGTAATTGATTTTATCATAGCTTTGTAAATTTAAGAGAACACCTTCGGAGGCAAGTTCCATGTCCTGCAGAAAACTCTGGTATGCAGCCAGCAACTTGGAGGTTTTTGACCCTCCATATTAAGTCCAAAAGAAGTTAGGGACACCACCCAAGTATTATATCTGACTATGTTGGAAAAATGAATGGAAGAGGCATCACCTTTTAGCAGCACACGAGTAAGACTAGTCAAGGATGAATAAGATCGCCCTAAATTATGTGGAGAGAAAAGTTCGTCAGGTGTTTTTCAGACTCGTCTGCATGGATGGTAAATGATCTACTCCAAAGTACTATGACAAACTGTACGTGCTATATAGCATCATAAACATAGTCAAAAAGACTTCGAAGGCTGGGACATGTAGATCAGATGAATCAATGTTCATTCATTGATTCTCCGGCTGGGATAACCTTCAAGTATAAATAACATCAACATGTATATTCTCCCTAATAATTTGTTGTCGATCATTCTCCGTAATTATTAAATACGAACTGACAAATGACAGCCAAGCCAAATTAGCCTGCATCTAATCACGATACTCTTCCATGTATGTTATATTTTGAAAGGTTTGAAACATGTATGTTATATTTTGAACAGTTTGCAGGAACAAATTTGCAATTCCTTATTCAATGGCCTAATGTACTGAATCATCAGCAAATTCATAGATATACTCGTAGTATTCTTATATTACTATCTACGCAACTAGTGTCTGCCATTTTGTAGAGTTTGAATAGTTATTAGATTAATGCGATCTACGTAAGGGTGCAAGTTATGTATAAGTATTTGCCCAAGAAAGAAAACGGAAAAATCTATGTTAAACCGTGTCAATGCACGGCAGTGGCAGTAGCAAAAGGCGGAGCAGACGGGTCATGTACAACCAGAATGCCCCTAAGGCGAGTTAAGAGGATTTTGAAACTTAAGAGTTTGAGAATCCTTTAGGTCATCTTCTTTTTCACGTTAAATACGCCTCGAATTTTGAAAATTAGCACTACCTTCATAACTTATAAAAGTTTCACTTCCAATGGAAGTATTGCGTGTAAGTATTGGTTTTTTCCAGCCGCGTCATCTCAATAAGTTGCCAAGAAATGTGGGAACATTTTGGAAAATTATTGGGAATCTAGTGCTATAAATTTCCAGAGAAGGATATTACGCATACCTAATAGTAGGTATACATAGTTCATGAATTATATTAAAATAAGTGTTTTGAAATATAAGTTAAAAAAAAAACAATCCAGTGGCTGATTCGACTAAAATGTTCTTGTGCCCAAAAAACATAAACTGATTTTAAACGAGTTGCTTGCAACTACTACTGCTGTTACTCGGAAAACCCCACACAATTTCAATTTAAATTAAATAAAATAATCAAGTGAATGATGGAATAAAGACCTGATTAAAACCAAACACATGAAAAAGAAATTAAAATCAGATTCCTACCGAAGTTTCAGCTTATTTTACTATTTGTTTTATCTTTTATCTCACACAAAGGGTAGTTCAAGGAAATGACCATGACGCCGTGCGCACACATGTGAGGATACGCTTTATAAGCAAAAGATAATTTTATTATTGTGGAAAAGTTACTCACTGCTACACAGCTTTCCACATAAACTATCCATCCGTCCAAATGTGGGACCAAAAGTCGTGTCACTCATACATGGTATGTGACAAAACTTTGAGTGGTAAAATTCCTACACGAATATGGGAAAATTGAGTTCTTATCGATTGCCACAGGCCCCATTTTTTATTCAGCTATTCTCGTCCTTTATGATATTAGATTACATTACCGTCCAAAGTTCCGTATTATTAAATATATCCAAGCAGCCATATATCATTTTTTTTTACACATACACACAAAACCACAAATACGAGTATGTTCTTATGCGTGCATAGGAAGAGCACCATTGACTTCCAATCTTTTTGGCTCAAAATCATCCTTCTACTGATGCGGTCATTAGAGCATGGTTGTTGCATATTGTTTTAGTTTGGCAGGACGTGTATGTTCATGTATATTGTATATACTCGTATGTCAAGGGGAGGAAAATTGGAACAATATTTTATTAATAATCGTACAATCTTTCGTGAGCAGATTCTTCAATCTTCAGCCATTCCAGCTATAGCTTAGCCTGACACTTATTTTTGTTTCGTATACTCGTACTTGTCCTGTCCGACATTCGAAAATATTGAGGGAAAACGCATTAAGATCATTTTTGGTGCTTTTATTTATCTAATCAAATGAGACTTCGTCAGTACGTATATAGCTGCTCTATAGATGGTGCTACTCGTATATATGTACATATATTTTAAATCGCGCAATGAAGTTATCTGCTCGAACATGCATGAGAAAATGGACTTAGCCATTGGTAGAGGTAAAAGAGATACATAACATACGAATAGGAGTAAGTGTTAGAGTGGGTAAGCCGAGCCCGGCAGATTTTTATTAGGTCAAAATTTACGTATAAAATTGTTGGATGTTGCATGCGATAATATATAGCAATAAAATATTATTGACTAGCGGAGCCCACTACTTCGTTTTCGGGGACTTTATGTCGTACATGGTTTAGTTATCATCGTAAGTACAATCAGTATGGATAAACCAATCAAGTTGTATTTTATCATTTTGACATATAAATTTGATTAAAACTTCATTAATAAAAATGGAATACTCGTAAATAGCGCTTCAACAATGTACAGAAAGTCTTACAGAAAGACTACGAAAGTAGTCAACATTATGCTGAAATATTTTCAAAAGTGAAAAGTTTTTTTCAGTTGAAGTGAAACACCTTCTTGCCCAGCAATTATCAAATTGTTGCAGTAAAATTTACCACAACAAGTTCTACTCTCTTCCTTTCCCTTCGATCTCATTCATCCACATTCTTTTCCGTTGGTTCTTCAAAATCCTAGAAGGGTGGTGGGCAGCCATGGGTCCATCAGCCATTGGTGCACCCTCCTAGTATCTTGAACGATCAACCACAGCAGGTAGGACGGACGGTCCATTGACGCAACCATTTGGAGGAAGGCGCGAGACCAGCGTCCAACGTTGTAGTGAACAAGAGCCATTCACAAAGTCGTCGGCTCTTGCCCTTGTGTTGTGTTGCCTCTCCTATCGGGTAGATCCCTTAGCCTTAGAAGGCATCTCCGCTCCATCACGGTCTCTCCTGCCCGATCCGCTTTTTGCCCCATCCGGTCATTTTATGTCCGTTGTCTCTTTGGAGAAATATATTAGCGGGAAGAATTGGTGGGCTCTTGAGCTCTGTCCTTCTGCTTTTATACTTGTCGGAGGGGACAACCAATAGATCCACGAGACGAAGAGACGGGAGTCTCGGTGGAGTGACGGACGGTCACCTTAAGCCCAACGCGGTACGTCTAGAGCCAGACGGACGGTCTGGAACCCTCTGCGTACAATAAATACACAAAGCCATAGGACCAGGCGGACTGCCACAGATAATCTATTTGGTGACGGACGGTCACCACCTTAAATACAAAACAGAACAAAATAAAATTGTAACAAAAAGTGTTGTAAAGAATGGACCCCTAGTTGCGCGGCCCACATTAAATTAATTCTTGACAAGAGGATTCGCCGGGATGTCTTTATTTATATTTAGTTTCATTGGACAGCACCCGTCTCGTGATTAGTTCCGTGTTTCGCCCTCAAGGTACGCCACCCGATCATTATCAGAAACGGGTAATGATTAGGATGTAGAAATACGAGTAGGCCATATATTGTTGGCAAATTACCTTTTTCCTTTTTTTTATCTTTTGGGAAGGACTGGTGTTGCATTCAGACTGAATGCAACCCCAAGGAATGATCGTAAAGGGAAATATTAACTCGGGCCAAAGGGAAATCCCAATCTTGGAGGAAATTTCCCCAGATTTGGGGAAATAAGAAAGAAGCACGAATGTATATGTATGAGAGAGTGAAGGCAACGGAAATCCAATGCACGGTGTCACACTTCAGCAAATTTGCGGAGCGTTGCACACAAAGGCCAAAATTGGACCGTTGCATCCGTATGAACGGATGTATGAAAGAGTGTATGTGTGAGACCTACGGTTCGAGCTAATATCATCGGGATAAGGTTAATCACTTTTTGGTTGACCATCAAAAGTTTAAGACAAAAAAAAACAACAAAAAAAGGTTAAGAAAATTAATTAAAACAAAAAAAAGGATAAAGATAAAGGAAAGGAAAAAAGAACAAGGACTTGAAGTTATACCAAAACGAGGAGGAAATACGGACGAAATCAGGACGGGCAGGACAGGAGCATAACAGTATCAATTAACCAGATAAGTAGTATTATTTACCCCGGGCGAATCATTTTTTTTTGCAATCGAAATCGGGTTCCCAACTAGCGGTTCAGTCTATTGAGTGGTACCTTCAGTACCGCCATTAGATTTACTGTTTTGTCGTTGCCGCTTAACGGCTACCGCCATACTTTGTTTTACCTCCATTCCGCAAATAAAGCGTTTCATTATAAAGTGACAAGAAAAAAAATGTATAGTTTATTTTTTTTTTCCCGGGATATTGGTTTATTTCTTCCGACGTATTAGTAGTAGATGGTTTTGTACTTCCACTCGGAGAAAAAAGTGCATGGCGCCTAACACCCTTTTTTTCTATTGAGGCATTGGTAGTTTATCTATTTAACATTTAAAAATATCTTTTTCCCTGAACCCAGTCCAGCTGAGCAGCCACTTGGTTCAGCAAACGATATTGCTGTCATTACCAATTTCCCCTCAGGGAATTTTCTGTTCCCAAGGAATTCGAGGTGACAGATCGTCACACGGATCCCAACCACCGACAGTGTGGATCGGTTTTTTTTTTTATTTTTATTCAATTGGTTTGCGTTTTTTTTCTAGTTTTTCGGTTTTGCCGGCAGCCCGGCAATCGAATAACTTTAACCTTTAGAGCGGGGAAAATTGTGTAATAAAATGTTCTTCTCAATCAGTATCGCATATAAAATCATGGATGCCGTATTATGTGAACGTTTGAAACTCTTTGTAAACAGTCTGACCAGCCCCTGTCGGTGTGGTTTTAGGCCAGGAAAGCTCACCATAAATCAAATTTTCACATTACAGCTAATCTTGTAGAAAACCGGGGAGCTCCAAATCAATACACAAAACCTCTTAATCGATTCCAAAGCCATATACTCGTATGTATGACAGCATTTACTGGGATGTACTATACAGATCCATGTATGGTTTTGGCATCCCTGCCAAGCTCATTCGACTATGCAGGTTGACGATGGAGGATGCACGCTTCTCTGTTAAGGTCTGTAATAACAAAACCGAGATCATCAACGCCAGAAAATTATTTAAACAAGCTGTTTAATTTTGCTTTGTACTTAAAGGTACACTTTATTTTTGGTACTAAATTTATATAATTAAAGGCTAACAATTGTATTTGCTTGTACTTAAGGATACACTTTATTTAAATAGAAGTATAGAACAATTAATTACGCAAGAACAATTCTGTGCCTTCTTTTATTCCCGAGAAGCGTGGTGCAACACCGATGTTAAAAACGAGAATATGAATGCAAAACTAGCAGCAAGAGAAATGTCAAAAAATATTCTGTTTGTTTATTCGAACGTAAATTATCATGTACGTATATCTGTTTGACTTATGTGTTAAGGTTTAACATCCCGGCCTCCTTGAAATGTACTTGTCACTTCAATCTTCGAGTGGTAATGGACAAAGTTTGGCTACAGCTCGCTTGAATACGCCTTGTTGAGTCTTGACATCTGCAACTCTATGGACACCATCCCGGCCTGGATATGTTCGAAGCACTCGGCCCAGTGCCCATTTGTATGGTGGGAGATGATCATCTTGAATGACAACGAGAGTGTTCGGGTTCAAATTAGTATGTTTGTTTACCCATTTGTAGCGCTGTTGTAACAGATGCAGGTAGTCGGTTGACCACCGTTTCCAGAACACTTGTTAAAGCTGCTGGAGACGACGAAATCTTGAAAGTCTATTTATTGGCACATCCGAAATATCTGGTTCAGGAAACGAAGTTAATGGGCAACCGATCAAAAAGTGCCCTGGAGAGAGGGCTTCCATATCGTAAGGATCAGAGGACAATGGTGTGATGGGTCTTGAGTTTAATACTGCTTCTATTTGTGTAGTTAAGGTGCACAACTCTTCGAACGTCGGAAGAACGTTTGCTGTTACTCGCAGAAGGTGGTATTTTGCCATTTTGACAGCAGCCTCCCAAAGGCCGCCAAAATGCGGTGATCTTGGTGGAGTGTGGCACCACTCAATCCGACTCTGCTGACAAAACTGATAAATTTTCTCTTGATGGGATTCGGCTTGAAATAGTGGATGTAGTGGATGTAGCTCCGATAGCTCGTTTTTTGCGCCTACAAAATTAGTCGCGTTATCACAAAAGATAGTCTTGCATATTCCTCTCCTTGCTATGAACCTGCGAAGTGCAGCAATAAAAGCTTCCGTGGATAGATCACTAGCCACTTCGATATGAATTGCCTTTGTTGTAAAGCAGATCAAAATGCAGAGGTATGCCTTGATTGGTGCTCTGCCACGAATTTTCGAACTGATTCGAACAGGTCCGCAAAAATCAATTCCGGTTGTTAGAAAAGGTCGGCCGGGCTGGACACGTTCTGGTGGTAGACTTCCCATAAATGGCTGTTTCATTGTCGGTTTCGTGCGAAAACACCTTACGCAGTGATGTACAATATTGCGGCACAAACTCTTTCCGTTTATAGGCCAATAGCGCTGTCGAAGTATAGCCAATAATGATTGGGGCCCAGCATGTAAATTCATGAAATGAAAAAAAGTAATTAGTAATTTAGTAATGTCATGTTTGGGAAGAATTATTTGATGTTTAGAATTATAATTCAAGAGGGAGTTTTGGAGGCGTCCCCCAACCCGTATAAGTCCATTATGGTCCAGAAAGGGGCTGAGGCTCTTAAGAGGGCTTGAATTTTCGACGTCCTTGTGATCTAGCAGTCGCCGATAGTCCAAATAAAGGCATTGAGGTTGAATGTTACGTAAAATTCCGTTATGTTCAGGTAATGTAAGGCGTCCAAGATTTCGTGTAGATTCCTTACTCTTGGCATTAGCTGCAAATCTAAGACAATAAGCCACAACTCTCTGAAGGCGCTGCCATGAACCTCGATGAAGGATAGTTGCAAATAATTCTTGATATTTTGTAGAGAGAAGTACCGATTTAATTCGTCGTTGCTCAGGAATATTAATGATGTCTTCGGAACATTGAAGTGGTATCCCTGTAGATGATGAATGTTGCAGGAATTTCGGTCCCTCGAGCCACAAAGGAGACTGCAAAAACACATCCGGGAGGGCTCCACGAGATATAATATCTGCGGGGTTGTTCTTAGTATTGACATATCGCCATTCGTCCACTGTCGATAGCTCTTGAATTCTTGCCACACGATTCGCCACAAACGTTTGCCAAGTGAAAGATGGGCGTGCAATCCATGCTAACACGATTTTGGAATCGGTGTAATAAAAACGTTGTTGTACCTTGACCGGTAAGCTGGCTTGGACTCGATCGACTAACTCTGTCATCAGCAACGCAGCACACAATTCCAACCTAGGCAGTGTTACGGACTTCGATGGAGCTACCCTGGAGTTGGAGCAAATCAGTCTTACCCTAATGTTACCTTCCTCATCTTCGGAGCGCAAATAGCAACATGCTCCATAAGCTGATTCGCTGCTATCCGAGAAAGCATGAATCTGAATATTAATAGGATGCAGGTCATTTAGTAAATGTCGGGGAATATTAAATGATTGAAGCAGGTGCAACTGTTGAGTGAACCGAATCCATTTTTCTTGGTAAGATTTTGGGAGCTCATGGTCCCATGTTTGGTTCAGTTTCCATAGTTCCTGCAGAAATATTTTTGCTAGGACTGTTACAGGTCCGATTAGACCCAACGGGTCAACGATTTTTCCAAGGTCTGACAAGACACTGCGTTTCGTGATAACGTTACGCTGTTGAACGTCAAAATGAAAAATGAACGCATCAAGCGTAGGCTCCCAAGCTAAACCGAGCGTTTTCACTACGTCATTTTGTCCAATTTTGAGCAGTGGTTCCCTATACTCCTCAGGAACAGCACATAAAAGTGCTTGATGATTAGCACAGAACTTCCGTAGTTCAAACCCACCTTTCGCCAACATTTTAATGATGTCTGCTTGAAGAGACCTAGCATCGTCTAAAGTATGAGCTCCAGTCATTATATCGTCGACATATGCTTCCTTTAGCACAGATCTTGACGCAGCTGGAAAATTGGTTGCTTCGTCCATGGCGAGTTGATTTAGGCAACGTGTCGCTAAATAAGGCGATGATGTTACGCCGTAAGTTACAGTGTTCAATTCGAAATATTCTATAGGATCGGTCGAATTTTCTCTCCACACTATCATCTGGTATTGCCTGTCCGCGGGATCCAACTCGATTTGCCTATACATTTGCCTTATATCAGTTGTAAAGACCCAATGATAGCAACGAAATCTCGTTAGGACTGCGAATAAGTCTGACTGCACTGTAGGCCCTGTCATCAAAATTTCGTTTAGGGAAATATTCTTTGTCGTCTTTGCTGAGGCGTCAAAAACAACACGTACCTTGGTAGATGAGCTATCGTGTTTGGTGACGCAATGATGGGGTAGGAAATAATTCTCCTGTGGTATACCTTCAACCTTTCTCATGTGACCAAGAGATTCGTACTCGCGTAGAAACTGAACGTAGTGTTTTTGGAGCTCTGGTTGACCTTTAAATTTCCTCTCAAGCGAATAGAGGTGTTGAATTGCAGCATCAAGCGAATTTCCCAATAGCGATGGGGGATGTCGAAAGGGTAAACGAACCGCAAAGCGACCGCTTTGCGATCTTCGAAATGTTGATCGAAAATGTGACTCACAAAGACCTCCCTCCTCAGAAACTATATTGTTAGGAGTTTTATGGCCTTCAAGCTCCCAAAATTGCCGTATAATTCTTTCTAACGAAGATAAAGAAGGCGTGGTTAGCTGACAGGAGTATGTGATCTTGACTACTTGAGTAGGAGTTACTAAGCCTCCAACGATATATCCGAACTGGGTGTTCTGGAGTACTGCATTTTAATCGGTTATTTTTATTTGGTGTTGAAGGAGTATGTCGTAGAAAATTTCGGCTCCAATCAGAACATCTATGGTAGAAGGTCTACTGAAGTTTGGATCCGCCAATTTGACATCCGAAGGTATGTTCCAATTGGATGTACTAAAGTCAAAGTTAGGCATATGATCGCTAATTCGTGAAAGGATATGGAAGCAAAGTTCCGCTGAATAAGCTGTCACCCGTGACTGAATACGTGTACTTAAGGAATGACGAGCTGACGTTAATGTTTTTTCTACTCCGCATATGGGTGTTACTGACTTACAACGTTGAAGGCCTAAATGAAGCGCAAAGTTTTCCGTCATGAGATTGACTTGAGATCCTGGATCTAATATTGCCCTTGCAACGTAAACATGACCATGGCGTCCAAGCACATTAACAAGAGCAGTGGCAAGGAGAGATTGTTTCAAATTAAGATTCGATCTCATTGTGGCTAAGCTAGCTAAAGTCGATGGTGAGGCATTAGTATTTAAAGAGATTGACGCTTGATCTAAGAACGAAGACTGATTTGGCTTCTCATTTAGCTTCTCACTGGCTTGGCTAACACCTAATGTCGATGAGCCTTCATGAAGGAGTGTATGATGGTTACTGCGGCATATTCTACACGTCTCGGATTCACAATCTTTATAGCCATGTCCTCGTTTGAGGCAGTTCTTACATAGATTCCCTTTCTGCACGGTAACAAAACGCTCCTTCGGCGTTAGCATGAGAAATTTTTTACATCTATATATGGTATGGTTTATTTTAGCACAATGTGTACATACCTTTTGCGTTGTCACAAACGATGCTCTCGGCATAGGTGGGCGGCTTACCTTGTTGACCTTGAGATTGGACGCAGGCAAGATGGATATTTGTGATTGCTGTTGTGTTGGCTTACGTTCCAATTGCTGGCAACGTTTATCCAGAAACTTGAATAATTCCTTAAGAGTTGGAAGTCTATCTGCAGAGCGCTCGTCGATCCACCTATCATTAGTGATGTTGTCTAATTTTGACAAAATTATACATATGAGTATATCATCCCATTGGACGACAGGTCGACCCCATCGAGACTGTCATTACTGTCAATCAATGACGAATATGCTTCGAAAAAGGACATCCATTTAGTGTAATCTAGAGAAAATGAAGGAAGAGTTACCTTAGGCAGTCGAACTGCTGATCCACCGACAGTTGTATTGAGAATTGTGTTGTCTCGTACCTGATTTCCTACATTCCGTTTAAGGTCACCTGCAGGAGTTCTTCGAAACATGCACGAGTTGTCGTTTCGCATTCAGATGGATCTAATTCCTCAATTAATGATTGGACGGTTTGAAATTCGTTGTAGTATTTGTCGAGCGCATTTAGTCGAACATCCAATTCGCTGATTGTGGCTTCATGTAATTGCTTTTCCACGAATTCCTTGATGCGATCTTGTTGACCTCTGAGCGTTTGCCGTTTGATCTTGGCGCAAGCTAACCTTTTCTCACTCATGTCAAACTACGTACGTGCACTTTCAGATATGTGGTATGATATACTACCGTTTGCTGGTGATGCCGCTATGGGTATGGAGCTATGTGCTGCTAATCACTTTACCGGTGTAACTGTTCTCCTCGAGTCCGGTCACGGTCGCCAATGTTTAATTTTGCTGTGTACTTAAAGGTACACTTTATTTTTGGTACTAAATTTATATAATTAAAGGCTAACAATTGTATTTGCTTGTACTTAAGGATACACTTTATTTAAATAGAAGTATAGAACAATTAATTACGCAAGAACAATTCTGTGCCTTCTTTTATTCCCGAGAAGCGTGGTGCAACACCGATGTTAAAAACGAGAATATGAATGCAAAACTAGCAGCAAGAGAAATGTCAAAAAATATTCTGTTTGTTTATTCGAACGTAAATTATCATGTACGTATATCTGTTTGACTTATGTGTTAAGGTTTAACACAAGCTTTGGCGATGCGCTATGTGATTTTTTCAATATCATTCTTGAAAAAATTATGCGAAACTGGCAAGCGAACACTGAAGGCACAGTGTTCAGTTACTTCCGTATGCTGACGAGATTCACATAATAGGAAGAACACAGCGGGCTCCAATTGGAGCGATTGCCGGATATTGTAGCAGAAGTGACAAAGACGGGGTTGGTGGTCAACGAAGGGAAAACAAAGTCTGTGCTGTCAATAATAAGGGATACAGAACATAGACGGATTAAAATTGACTACTGTCAGTTGAGTAGAAATTTTGCGAATAAATACAAGTCACGTTCAATTGAATCGTATATAACATCTTTCCAGAAATTTTCGTTGCGATCACGCACATTATTATAAAAATCCATGTCACTTATTTTTTCAATTGCGGGAATAGCTTTTTCTCATAAATACTCTGACAACCACACATATTTCCCTTAATAATCTACAGCCGGACCCGAATTAAGCCTCAGAAAATATGAAAGTTCGTACTCTGACATGATAAGTTCATCAATAAGCTTGATTCGGTTTTTATAAATATATCATCTTTGTTTAGTAGGAATTAAATCATGGATATGAATCACTCGTCGTGGAGACATCAGAAAACTATAGGTGCGATCTACCATCAACGTTACCAGTACTGAGTGGTGTTAAAACCAGTATGGTTGTAGTGATATTAACAGTAATCCGATCCATAGATACCTGTGACACAATGGTTCTTTATTTTCTGTTCTAATTCTTTTTAAAATCTTAACACGTGCCTAGGTACTTTGAGAGTATTCATACCATCTTAAATGTTAATTTCTTTTTACAAACTCTCACTTGTAACAATATCCTATAGCCATTGATACGATACCGATTTAATATCACATATGGATTCTCGTAGAATCAAAAATAATCGAAAGCTTTATACTCTAGTGTGTTCAAGTTCATACATTTAGCATAGCTTAGATGTTGAAATAAAATACTCGTACCAAGTTTAAGTTCGCTTAAGTAGTGTGTTTGGGGCCGAGTACAAATACTTTTAGTCGGACTCAGAGATAGTTGGGACTGAATTCGTACTACTTACACTCCCATTCAAAGTTCTAAAGTACTCTTTACTTTTACTTTAAGACAAAAGTACTCGATTTTCATACATACGACGGCTTTTGTCAGAGGTCAGCACCAGCAAATAAAAATTTACCTAGAAACATTCTTTAATGAAACTATTCGCTTTTTACGAATTTTCTGTAAAAAACCTATTTGTACTTTATCACCTCTTCAATTAGTAAAGGAAAATAAACATATCTGCCAAATCGAATAGATTGACTAATATCAAACTCCTTTTCGGAGCTTACATTTCAATCAAAGTGTTACTTATCGATTTTCATCAAAAACGTCTAATATTTTCTAATCTTTCATAGAACTATTCCGAAAGCTTTCTTATGTTGAGCACGTTTTAAAATTAAATGAATTTAAGACCAGATTGGAAAAAAACTGCACCAAAAGTTTAATTACTCAAAAATACCCAAAGGGAGACACGTTCTTTTTGACTAGTACGGCGAAATAGTTCGCAGAATTAACATACATTATGAAATTAATAAAAGAAAAACGTAAAAGTTCAAATTACTCGAATAGAGATATGTACATTCATAAGTTCGAACCCTAATCTTTCAACCTGGATAACGGTAAGATGTATACTCGTAGAAAAAATGCTGTGTGAATGAAAAGATTGTGCATCTAGGATTCCCTTAATATTCTACTATACTTTGCCCTAGTATACCAATTATTACTTACTGAAATATTCCAGAGAGAGAACTTAATTCTTTATTTCCATGGGAACTGGAACTAGGAGATTACACTTAACCTAAGCTTGTCCTTTTTGCTACCCGCCTTAATGCCAAACCATTACTACTTCTTGTATATGTATAATTTTAAATTTCTTAGAGATTATCTAAAGAAGAATGAAAAGAATGAATGATGAAACTGAATACGTACTTGCTATTTTGTCGCAATGTGTTCCATTTTCAAAAGGAGTTAAAATAAAAGTATGAAAAGGCTATAAAGGCTCATATAATTTCTGGACTAAGATATCATTACGCGAGCTAACATTTAACCGCCAAACGCATCTCTTTCATGCCTCTCAACATTACCAATCAATTATAATACATGAAGTGGTATGTACATGTATGTGTTGTATCTATCCGTACTTTGATTTCAACTGCAAAATTGGAAATATGCGGAAAGTAAAAATCGATACAGGGTCTCCCGAATAAAACATCATACTTTAAGGGTTGATTTCGCGTGCTATTGTATGTATTTTGACAAACGAATTTGATGGGTGGATTAGGCAATTGGAAATGCCCTCTGCGACATTAAGTTAAGTTTAGCGTTGCCTCCCATTAAAAATAGCATACTAAGAGCTTTTGTGCTGACGAATGGAGTACCGATAAACTTTTAATCATGAGTACTTTAAAGGTCTGAAAAAATTGTTTGCTCTGGCGCCAGTGTATACAGGTTTTCAAAGTTAAACGTAAATGTGTGGCGACCAATTGTGATCAACAGCACTGGAAATTATACGACCACGAAATGACTCATGCAGTAATTGAATTATTTCTTGTGCTGTACCTATACCATGTGGCACCGACTTGTTGAAACTACATGCCTCCCATATACATTTATTTAAATTTAGGGTCAAAAAGATGAATTATGATGTCGAGATAGCGAGCACTATTAACTATGGCCCGATGATGCCTCGAGTCCAAAACCCGAACCAAATAGTGACACGTTGTGGATGCTTTTGTTCATCAACAATAACTTGTTGATTTTCTGAAAGCCAAATTCGACAACTCTGACGGTTAACAATGTCATCAAGATGAAAATGAGCTGTACTAAATTTGCGAACTGTAGCTGCCAAACCTTCATTATTTTTAAAATATAGCTCAACAATGAAAACACATTGTACGTTCGTATAGCGCAGAACTGCCAGCTGCCACGCTCTCTTTTTTTTCCAATTAAAACTTACGTTGAAATGAAATATTCAATGCCACCAAACACACTGCCAAGTATCTATCCTCTAATTTGGATTCTTCGAAGACAGCTTTGTACTTGCTTAATTAAATTCAAGCCCATGCGAAAAATCTCATACGTGATGCCAGTAGTACACTGTTATTTGACACCTTCCAACTCTTATGTATGTATGTTATGTCTCTTGGTCCATAGCTATGTATTCTTACCACCAGTGCTGCAATGAAATTTTCAGGGATATTCCCTTTAAAACGTCAACATTACACCCGTTTTGTTATGAATGTGAATCAGTCTAATCTTAAGACCATTATCGTGATCCTCTCCCAAGCCATACAGTTCGTCTACAGAAAATTCTGGAGAACTCTTTATTTCTTAATAATTATAACCTACAAACATTTAAAATCAACCAACAAAGGCATATCCATTTATTTCTTCCCTAATTTGCCTTCGCCTGCGCTATGCGGAACAATTTAAGGATGCTCATATTCGTAATCCCTTGGCGATTTATAAAATAAACCCACACTTTTATGAACTGTATTAATCAAAAATATAACTATCTCAAAAGTCGCGCGAAACAATACATATTACAAAATCGTCTTTGTTCTTAACATATTTTGCTTACTAAACCTCGATTTAACTAATCATTTTTACTGTTCATTAACTAAAATTGTTGGTAAAAAGGGTAAATTCTAACTTGGATAGTCCATAACTTTCTATCCTGCATTCTCGTTTGTGGTTCTTCTTTATCCTACGGTCGGAGGATAAGACGGAGAGTTTTTGCTTCACTCAGAGTGATTCAAGGTATAATTCACAGCATTTTTTTCTGTGCTTGAAAGTCTACAACAGCCAAATCTACGTGTCAGTGTTATGCCTTCACACGCAGAATTTTTCTGTCTGAGTTCAAATTACAAATGAAAAACTGACTTGCCATGGGCAGGACTCGAACCTGGACCCTCCGAGTGAGAAGCGATTGCTAGTACCACTACACCACGGCCACCCCCTAATTAAGGTGATGAATTCAGACCCATATCAATCTTACCTTTTCTTTCCAAAGTGTGTGAACGAATTATGCATAAGCAAATACTCGTAAATGAGTATCTCACAAGTAATAATCTTATAGTTCCAGTTCAATCTGAATTTCGTGCAAAACATAGCTGTACCACTGCTCAAATGAGCATTGAGCAATTGGATAAGGATCATGTTACCTTCCTCATCCCTCTATACTTCTCCAAAGCTTTCGATATGGTTGACCATCCCACTCTTATGGATAAATTACGTCATTATTTTAATATGTCTCACTTTGCTATAAAGTTACTTTCGTCGTATCTGAGAGAAAGAAAACAGGCGGTGTCTCTGGGGGTGCTCTGTCAGAATTTCTTCCTTTAGTGCGAGGTGTTCCCCAGGGATCGATTTTGGGACCCCTCTTATTTTCACTCTACATCAATGATATAAAAACTGTTATTTTGAATTCATTAAAGCACTTTTACGCCGACGATATTCAAATTTGTAAAAGTTGTACTCTTGGACTTATCGAAAACTGTGCCAGTGATTTGAATGTAGATCTTCACAGGATCTCGAACTGGTCTTTGGAAAATAGACTGGCACTTAATCCAAACAAATGTAAATGCTTAGTTATTTCAAAAAAGAAGCTAGAGCTGTCCTATTTTCCAGCCATCATGCTGAACAATTCAGCGATAGAATTCGTCGAAAATTCAAAAAATCTTGGCATGGTATTCAATAGAACACTCACATGGAATAACCATATGGTGTTCTTCGAACTTTGTGGACTGCTCAAAAGTTTACACCGCTGAGGACAAGATTAGTGCTTGCTAAATCTCTGGTTATTCCTGTGTTAATTTATGGATGTGAAATATTCTATAACTGTGATGTTGAGAGCAAAAGGAAGCTTCAGGTAGCGTTCAACAGCACTCTCCGTTATGTTTACAGCCTCAGAAGGTTGGCAAAAGACTTGTTGGGGACGTCGTTTCAGAACTACGTCAAGTTTCGTACTCTAGGTATTTTGTTTAGCATTATAAAAACAAGGCAACCGACATACCTTTATAATAAAATCCAGTTTTCGGCTTCAAACAGATCTGCATGTTTAATTCTCCCGCATTTCTCTTGCCTAACATCCGAAAGACAATTTTTCGTTGCTGCTATTCGTCTTTGGAATTCACTACCTCGTAATCTGAGAGAACTGAATGATGCACTTCGATTTAAGGGCGAGTTACAGCTTTTCTTTTCAAGTCAAAGCAACTAGATTTTTAAATTCCCCACCTCCTTTTCAAGCAAATACAACTTACAAACTTCATATGTTTAATTAAATAAATAATATATATACAGAAATTATAAAATGTAAATATTAATATAATTACTAATCATCCGAATTTTAATTCTCTTCACTCTATTAAATTCAATTTTATCAAATGTATCTTTGTCTTAATTACTTAAAATGAATTCTAATTAATCAATACCAATTGTTTATCTCTCACATACTTAAAAGTGTATTCTTACTGTGTTAGAAGTACTTAATAATAATAAATAAATAAGTTAAATAAAAAAGAATAAAAGATGAATAAATAGGAATAGGATACGAAAATAAAAATTTATCGAATTTATGTGTGAATAGTTAAGTCAATGTTGTTATGTAATTGGTCTTCCGCAGACAAGCTTCTAAAAAGTGTCAGATATATTGTATTATAAAATTGTGTAAAATCTGAATGAAATAAAGTTAAAAAAGTTATAGTAATATGCGTTTGTATGGTAATTTGTACTTTTGTACGATTTTGTTGCACGGAAGCTTGAAGTAGCTGCTAATGTTTCTTCGGGTCTGATTTCATCCTTTTAATCGCTTTTCACAGGGGATAAAAGCAAATTGAATTTTGATTTATTAATTCTTAAATATGTAGCGTCAGCCTATTTACAAAAAAATAAATATGTTTAATTGTGGTGTTCTATTTGTGTTCCCTCAGTGTACCAAATCCATTAAATTGACCCCTTTTTAAAAACAGACCTTTTCCCCTCCCAATCTATTAATTGGACCTACTAATCTCTCTTTCGCAACTCACAGCAAAACCTGGCTCTGTCAAACGTCCCTCTATTTTCGAATTCCCTCATTCCACTTTCTTCGTAGGCACACTCTCTCCCCGTGTTCTTGTTCCCATGGTGAATATGTCCCTTTTGTCGTAGAGAGCATTGTGTTTAGTCAATTTAAATTCAGGAGAAAGAGGTGGAAAGCTTCGCTAAGGAGATAGATCGTGTGGGAGGCAGGTTATTATAGGTATAAGTTTAGGCATGAACCCACAGTTGAGGGGCAGAGATTAGAGTGGGGAATAGAAATAGAAATTGAATAGAAAGAAGCAAAGAAATGGGACATTTTTTTTTTTACTTAGAGAACGAGACCAATTATATAGGTCAATGGCCTTTACGAGTTTTGATCAGCTGATGGAATCAGCAGATGAGATGGTTTTTTTTTGTGTCTCGGGGGACATAGTGACAAGGTCGTGTTGGGTGGGACTTTTTTCTTTTTCCCTTTTTGGGAGTTAAAAAAGTCGAGAGAGTCGATGTCTGAAAATAGAGCGACAAGGTCGCATTTGATTCGAGGTCCGCGCGTTATTTTTGTCTGTTACGCGATATTTTATTACACGCAATAAAAAAAAAAAATAAAAAAATAAACATTGACTGCGGCGCGTAAGGTTTTCCGCTCCGTATATACGGACAGATACCTTTTTTTTATATGTCCACCGGGTGTCCGCGCTTGTTTTTTAAAATAAAAACCTAAGTTAGCCGACAAAAAGACTCCCCGGGCGAAAAAAGAAAAAAAAAACCATAAGCAAAGTGCCGCGGTATATCAAAAAAAAAAAATAATAAAATTGTTGAACTCCCCCATTTCAACTGTGCGGTGTGTAACGAAAAAAAAAAAAACCAAAAGGGTGCGAAGTACTCGTACGATCCCCCACCCCATACGTACTCGAACTTACAAAGCTACATCGCCGACAAGAGGTGCTCCGCGGGACCACAACCACAACAACAACAACAACAGAAAAAAAAAACAAAAAAAAAAAAAACAAGAAGATAAAATACATACATACTCGTAAATCAATCAAGTGACAAAAAAAAAAATATATATATATATTTTTATTGAAAAAAAAAAGATACATTTGTACATATTCATACATACGAGTATATATATAAAAAAAACATGAATTACAAGGATAGTGAATTTAGTGAATAGGTTAAGTTATAGATTTGAGTTGGTATTTTTTTTCATTTAATGTGTAGAGTAAGATTAGGGCTAAGCGAGTTGTTAATTTTTTTTTTCTTTTGAATTTTATTTAAATTTAGTTTTGTGCGCAAGAAAAAAAATTTTTTTTGAGATTGCAAAGGTTCTTTAAGTGCTGGCGCCAGAACTACGAGGGACCTGAAATTCGGTAAGTCTTTCATATATGTATTCAAGTTTCTAATTTTTTTGGCTAGAATAAAAGTAGCCATACAGATTTTTTTTTTTTAAATAGAATTCAAAGAGAAAGAAAACTTTCATACATTAGTTTTTAAGTTTTATTTTGTGAATTCATCTTTTTTAATAAATCAATTGTCATGGTCATGAATTGAATTAAGGTTTTTATTAAAATGATGGAGTGAATCCAAAGCAATTGGTGTGTGGATGGCCGGACCGACTGTCCTTCGATGGGGCGACTGTGACCGGACGTGACGCACAAACGATGACGACATAACAAATATGACGTGACTGACTTTCCGCTGATTGTTTTTTTTCAGGTGGCGACTGGGAGGAATTCCGTTAGGGGCTACCATTCACAGATCTGGCCAGAATGGTAGCAATTGGTCGCATCCAAGTGCGATAAGGGTGGGTTGGCCATCCTCAGCCAACAACACCTGGCTTATTTCAGGTCGTAACGAGCTGTCATCGCTGTGTGATACTGGGACGCATTATTCGGTGTAGGGTACGTAGGGTTAAGTTAGTATTAGGTTTAGTTATAATTCGTTAAAATTAAGTTCGGTATTTAGGGCTTAGGATAGAGTAGGTTTAGTTAGCTACATCGCGCTAGTCCCGGTCTTGCACAGTGGTGATGGCACACAGATGTGATCCTGCTATTTCTTTTCTTCTTTTTTTCTATCATCTTTCTCTCCCCCTATCTTTTAAGTCCGTCCATTCAAACAAATAATCAGAATTTGTTTTTCGGGAGTCAATTAATGTATAAGTTAAATCTAATTGTTGCGATACATTCGGCAACACTGCCAGCAGCACCACGGGTGGCCGTTGTGTAGTGGTAGTAGCAAACGCTTCTCACTCGGAGGGTCCAGGTTCGAATCCTGCCCATGGCAAAATCAGTTTTTCCATTGTATAATTGGAACTCAGACAAAAAAAAATTCTGCGTGTGAAGGCATAACACTGACATGTAGATTTGGCTGTTATAAGAGTTTCAAGCAATGAAAAAAATACTGGGAATTATATCTCGAATCACTCTGAGTGAAGAAAAACTCTCCGTCCTATTCGGACTCCCACCCCTGGAGAGCAAACATAGAAACCAAACACACCTGAGTCTCAAACCACTACAAAAACAATTTTCCTTTCTCCTCCTTCTATCTTTCCGCCCGCGCCCTGGCAACAGTAAAAGGGTATCTCAACCCCTTAGGCGCGCGTAAAATTATAAAAAACAAAAAAAAAAAAACGATCGGCAACACTTACATAAGTTAGTTTGACATTTATATTACATTCATTTTTCTTTTTCTATGAAACTGGTGAAACAACGGGCGGTGCTCAAGCACAATAGTAAGTACCCGATTATTATATTAACTTCTGTATTATAATGTTAATTGAAATAAAGATTTTAGTTCATCAAGGCTTTGGAATACTCAAAATAAGTGTTTTAATCACGCACCCGACCCCAGTTTCAACACTAATAATTTTTTAACTATTTTATATTTCTGCCCACTTATTTTATCAAAAACATAGGAAAAACCCCTCCAACAACAAGTGCTACTTGCTGGGATGAATGGTGAATAAAGAAAACAAAGATAACTTTAGCATCAAAACATCAGAGTGAAAACTGAAAAGTGTACATGCACCATTAAGGCCCAGGGGAGCACTCAGATAAAACGTCCCGCATACACTGAATAGTATAAATCGGGACTAAGCTTTTTCTGCATTCACACAGATATGAACATGCACAATGTGGATCGAGTGGTCTGCAAGAAAAACTTGGGAACAATTTTAAAATTCAATGCTTTCTTTGCTTCAAATTTTCTATTTTCTTTCTAAGCTGAATTATACGAGTACATAACTTCTTCGTACGTCACATTAAAATCCTCCTGAATTTTATTTTTAATACTGAAATTGATAAGTCTGTGACCTTTAAAAACAAATTACAACTACTGTTACTAAAGCAACCAAGATTGTGTCAAAACTAATATTTAGATCATATGACGTATTTTTATGATCAATTCTTTTATTGATTTTGATTTTCTAATATGGTGTCATCAAATTTTATCTTTTTCGTAAAATTCGTAAAGCTTTTTTAATGGATAGTTAAACCGGTCTAAAATTTCTATTATACGAATACTATTACGAAACTGTATTAACACGTTTTCAGTTACACTCAAATTTCGTTTATCACAGTTATGACTTATATGATACTAGAGCTACCCCGTCCGCTTCGCTAGATTCCTTCCTTTATTTGTTTGCTAGATTTTCGTGTTCTTTCAAATGAATTTTTTTTAACGTTCTGTAATAAATAATATTTTTGGTATTTTCTTCATCTACGAACACAAACAAATCAGCAGGTTTCCCTACACGTGAACAGGCTACGTACAATTGTCCATGTGAGGAACCTTTATTTTCCAAATTCAAACCACAAGCTTGCAAAGATTATGCCAGCGCTTTATTGATGGTCATTGCAAAAGCCAGTTGCACTGGAAACTGCAAACGTTTGAATTCGAATGGCATGTCTGTTGGTACCATCGGGATACGTGTAATTAAAATGGCTTTGGTCATTAGTTTCTTAACCGCATGATGATTGGTGCTCCAACTTTCAATTGCAATATGTGCGGTGACAGGCCTGGTAAATCCGATGAATTTAAAAATTCTGTGAGATACTCGTAATTGACCACCTCATCTTCATTCATAATGGTATCGACTGACTTGAATGTGAACACTTCTCCTGGTATCTCTTTTAAAATGGCCTCATTAATTTCTGTAAGGTCTTTGTTTTTTGCCGCCAATATAGTTCTTTCGCTCAGCCAAAAACGTATCTTGTATTGTTTTACAATTTTCGAAAAACTTTTCGAATCAATTCTTCTTTTGATTGAACTACATTGCAGAAATTGGTTGGTAACTTTATTAAGCCAGTTTTATTGCTTATTCGCATTTTTCCGTCTCAAGAACTGCTTTGAAGATTCATTGACTGATGGATCATTTTGTAATTGAACACGCACATTTTTGGTTAATGTGAGTGTTCTCACATATCTCGACAGAATGGATGACTTTAAACACGCATTAAGCGCATCGGCCGCGGTGGGTAGAGGAATTACTGGCAAAATTTGCTGGAAATCACCAGCTAATAATATTAAGGCGCCAACAAAGAGATGTTGATTTCCTCTCATATCCTTCATTGTACGACTGAATGCCTCCAATGATCTCTTGTGGGCATTCATCCCACACGACAATTTCACAGTGTTGCAACACTTTGGCTATTCGTGACGTTTTGATAATATTACATGTTGGATTTTCGTTGAAGTTCATATCCAAAGACAACTTGAGCGCAGAATATGCCGTTCTGCAGCCGTCCCACAACGTCGCCGCGTTTCCAGATGATGCGGGAGCCAATGCTATTTTATTTTGCGAACGGATGGTGGCCAAAATTGTTGAAATAAGGAATGTTTTTCCAGTGCTTTTGTCTGCCACTGTTCGCATCAACAAGTCTTAAACATATTTTGGTTGTGCGTTTAACTTTGGAACATTTGTTAAAACAAATTGAGTTAAATCGTTGCGATCGAAATCATGTTCACGTAGCAAATTTCGATTATACAAATCTTGTAATTGCCGATTTGGCGATGGAATGCCTATGCGCTTTGTTTGCAATTGCAAAGCATTAAAGAACGAAAGAAAAAACAAATGTACACACCGAACACTCGCTTTAACTTTCAATAAAAATTGTAATCGGCCGAAAATTCGCTCAAATTTTAAACGATAAAAAATATTTTTTCCTTATTTCTTGTAATTTTTTCACTTTGTTCGTATAACAAATTAAGAAAACACCTGATGCACACCTCCAAAAATGAAATGACAGAGAATAAAGACCGGCGTTTACACCAACGCAACGTTGTTAAGAAGAATGGAATATATGTATAAAAGTATATTTTGAATGTACACATGTTCTCATAGTGTCAAGAAATCATGAATTTCATAGCAAAGCAATTCTTTGTAAACTGTAAATAAATAGCCCAAACATCTTCCTTTTCTTTCTGTCCCATTTTCCAAAAAAACTTAACACATGTTGATGCCTTATAAATGTATTCATAACCACTTGAGTGTTAAATTCTTTATAAAAAAAAAACCCAGGAGACAGAATGATTAATTGGATGTGTATCCGCCATAGATATCCTCTGAATTTTCTAACAGGACCAGAGTAACCAATATTTTTCTAACAAATTGATATTGTTTTTCGCTTGTATTTTAACAAGCTCCTTTGGTTTTTGTTGCTTTTAAAAGCTGTTTTTAACCGAAAATAGCTCTAGGAGTATCCATACGCGGACGTTTATTTGGCTAAATTGTTTGATATGGATGTCAAAATGCGTAGTATAGAAATCATTATAGGTTAATAAGCAAACACGAATCACTCAAGATACATTTAAGATACAAGAGGAAGTAGATGCTTAAGTCCAAACAAACAACATGTATGTTGAGAGTTTAATAATTAGGTTCGAAACCGAATTGTATTACTAGCTTCTTGGTTTGGGTAGAAGTTTCACTACTACGACGCCTAGAAGACTCGATTTTACAAGTTAACGCGCTACACACTGAAACATAAGATCACGCCAACACCTTATGATTCATTTCCTACGCTAAATTGCTGTAGCATAACACCTCACACATACAGCTACTCGTACATTCTGGAGATGATACATGAAGCATCAAATGTCATTTGCTGATTAGGCGTTTGGATACTGAAATTTTTCAAGACCTTGTTGACTGTTTCTGGATATATCTCACGAATGGCTTGGAGGAAGGTCTTGAATCTTGTCTGGATTGTCTGCATAACATCAATCTTTAAGGGTACCACACTAGAAAAGTCAAGATTTCGAGTAGATAAGAGCTGTCAGTGTTAAAATAACATACAGCTTTAATTAAAAATCCTGTTGATCTCTTTTCTATAGTCTTAAGGATTTTTTAAAATCTGTATTCTCTCGTTCTAATTTCCTATATTGTTGTAAAGGGTCCGCCATTTAACATTTTTTTTTCAACTAGTGCTTATTTCGTGAATGGTAACACTCATCTCATGTCTGATTTGACAGATAATTAGATTTATCCTTCCGGTTAATAATGGAAAATAACTTCATTCAAATGGCTGCCTCGGCTGGCCATGCAGTAGCCTACACGATCGGTCCAATTTTTAAGCACATTATCGATTGTGTGCAGCTGTATTTCACCAATGGCTTCACGAATATTGTCCTTTAAAGCGTCAATTGTCTCTGGCTTGTCGGCGTAACACTTATCTTTTACGGCACCCCACAAATAAAAGTCCAACGGTGTCAAATCGCAGCTCCGAGGTGGCCAAACGACATCAGCTCTGCGGCTGATAATGCGAATCTTCAAAAACAGGGCGCAAAACATCGAGTGTAGCTTCGGCTGTGTGGCACATAGCGCCGTCCTGTTGAAACCAAATGTTGCCAATATTCTCCTCTTAAATTTTTGTGAACAAAAATTCGTTCAACATGGCCCGATAACGATCGCCATTGACTGTAACGGCCACTCCTTGCTCATTTTCGAAGAAAAATGGCCCAATTATGCCTCTGGACCAAAATCCGCACCAAACAGTGACTCGTTTTGGGTGTATCGGCTTTTCAATGTATGCGTGCGGGTTTTCTGTGCCCCAAATGCGACAATTTTGCTTGTTTACATACCCGCCAAGATCAAAATGAGCTTCATCTGAAAAGAGAATTTTTTTGGCAAAATCGGCATCTTCTCTAAGTCGATCGCAGGCCCATATTTCCCAACGTTTTTCAAGCGTATACACAACCATATTCGTTCAGCGGAAGGATAAAACTAATTATCTGTCAAATCAGACATGAGCTAAGTGTTACCATTCACGAAATAAGCACTAGTTTCGTTAGATGACTGACCCTTTATTAATCATTTAACTGATATGTTTTGTTTGTTTAATTTTAAGATTCTGTGTTTTTCTAATAGGGTCCTATGAAACCTTTCAATATCGGAAGTTCCGGTATGACTATTAGGCTTGGTAATATGTATTTCAGCATTTTCATTTTGTAGGGATTCTTTTGTGTGAATTGACCTGAATTCATTATCAGCTATAACCTTTTGAGGTTCCTCTACTTTAGAAAAATAATACTTTAGTTCTTCCACTACTGTGGTATGATTTCTATATGAAAGGTAGTATGGTAGCCCCAATTTTGAAAATTTGTCTATAATTGCTAGAAAACTACATTCCCTGATAAAGAATGCATCTATTTATACGAATTATTTATTTTATATTATTTAGGTTTTAACGACCTTCTGCCATATGTATTTAACTTGTTGGGGTGTTATCGTTAGTGTTTCGTGTTCTAATTCTGGTGTGCTAGTAAGTGTGTTACTGTCTTGAAAGAGTAGATTTCCAAATCCTTTCGTCAAGTTTTCTACTTTTATGCGTTCATCTATCTAGATGGTCTAGATTTACTCGTATATGTTTGGTATTGTAATTGCTAGGCTCAAGTAATCATACTGCATATACGTGTACATACTTTGTTTGGATGGTTAGTAAACTATAAGCTTTGATTATTTAAGTGAATAGTTCCTTCATCAAAATTTATTAGAGTATTTAAATTGCTCAGTAAAACTGATATGCTGTGTTACAAAGCCTTTTATTTTTCCATTTGATTTAAGCATTTGAAGTGACTTTAGATTCATCGGGTGCATGCGCATGTATTTCACACATTATGGGGTCTTTACCAGTAATTGTTGTAAAGTGTATTTTTTTTTATAGAAATTTAGTTGAATTAATCTAATCTGTGGTCAATTATACAAAGCGTTAATCCTGTATCTACTAAAGCTATATATGTTTTCCGCAAATAGCTATATCTATCTACCCCAAGTACTCGTATGTCACTCAGAGTCAGCTCATAAAATTCTTTGTTTTCATTATTGTCAATTGGACTCAGTACTCCTAATTTTTGTTGAGAATCATTCCGTTGATAGTGATATTGATCAGACCTCCATAGATTCTGGTTTAGGTAAGTTATTATAATATTGTTATTTCTGGTCTGAATTTTGTTTCTACAGTCCTGAATTCCTCTGGCTTTGATAGTTTTTTCGATGCTATCCTGAATTTGCCTGACCTTCATAATTCTTTCTACTTTGTCCTGAATATGCTGTTCTCGGTCTAGATTTTCCTATCCATTTCTAGTCTATCTCGAATTATGTTTGCTTTCCTCTCATATTTGTGATGTTAGATTTCAATAAATAATACGCCGGTTAAGAATAATTTTATTGTTATGTCACTTCGTTTATTAAAGGTATGCTTCACTTCCTTAAGTATTTTCTTGACATTTTCCTGAGTCTCTCTTGTTTTTTTTTTGTACTTGATTGTTCTTTATACTTTTATTAATTCAGCTGGTGTCCATAAGCTAGCAAAATGTAATGAGATCTATTTATATTTACGAGTATTCATAATTTTCTTTTTGTGTTCTTGTGTTTTCCACTAGCGTTTAATAAATTTGTCGCACTTTATTTTCACATTGTGTCTTGAAATCTTTGTTTTCATATCCGCTTTAGAGTCATTCTACCTATGAACCTTATAAATCAAAACTATAACTACATATCTCAAAAGTTAGAAGAAACAATACAATTTACAAAATCGACTTTGCTCTTATTTATAAATTAAATTATGCTTGTTATGCGCATAGCTGTGATTCAATGATTCATATCTCAAAAGTTAGAAGAAACAATACAATCTACAAAATCGACTTTGCTCCTATTTATAAATTAAGTTATGCTTGTTATGCGCATAGCTGTGATTCAATGATTCCTTTGCATCGAATTGTCTATTACCTAGTTTATATGACAGCTTAAAGCGCATTGACGCAATGAAATGTTCAATAAACTAGGTATATGTCCTTTATGAGAATATCGAATGCGTCAATTTTGGTATTGTATATTGGTGACGTACACATAACTCATACAAAAAAAACTCGTCTTTTCATCGTTCCAATCATCACTGAACTTACGGAATTATATTTCAGATTATTTTGACTGGCATAAGTTTCAAAACAGTTTAAATTAATTTTTCTTTTTTATATTTTCAGTCAGATGATTATTTCAAAAATTAGCATTTCAAAATATTTATCTTGATTGAATGGAAAAATTGTCAACCTGCATCTTCTTAAAATATTTTAACCCAAAAATTTTATTTACGGTCAAAACTGAATGAAAGAACAACAATTATTGCAAATTTTATCAGAGTTGAAAACTAATAGATATTGCGATCATGAAAAGTACAAGACAACTGCGGACAACTCAATAATTGGGTTGTCAAACAAATTTTTAATTACCAGTGGGATTAAACTACTAAAATGATGGGAAATATTTTCAACAAAGATATTTGTATAATTTATGGGGAAATTGGCGAAGGACATTCACGAGCATCATTCGGTTTCGTTCTTATTGCCTTTAACGTTCATTTTAATTTAACCCAATTATCATTTGATTAATGGGCAAAAGTTATATTGGTTACTTTGGCTGAATCGCTGTTTTTTGTTATTGTACAACAATGGTTAAATGGAGATCGATTTTTTTCTTTTTGTTTAGGAAGTTTTACCGTACGCCATTATTCATGGTGGAAGGAATTGCTTGGCATTATTTTACCTTTCAACAAGGTGGTTAGAATTTTTCGATTTGATTTGGGTTTTCCAGAACATCTAGAGAGTTGACTATTGGCTTAGAATAATTTTCATTTCAACATTTTTTAAACCTATATATATCAATAAATCAAATACTGTTATGGAACAGATGTGTATCCTGTTTCAACTCACGCCAGAAGTGTCATGGTAAACCGATTTGATTTCAAGAAAAATTAAAAAAAAATAAAAGCTTGAAATAATTCTGTTTATTTTAAGAGTAGACTCAAAATTCATTAATAATGACTAGGAAAAAACAAGTGATCGTATAAATAAGTGATAAAAATAAATATATATTCAAATTTTTCTAAAAAAAATAGTAATTATGTTTACTAATTCTACGTCTTCTACTTTAATCTTAATCTAACTTTGAACGAAAATAAATAATACAATAAATCATACGAAGGACAGGAAAAAAAACCGAACAGTAACCAGAGTTAACTAGACTAAACATTTTGTGAAGACAAAAAAAAGCGCAGTTATGGCGGAAATGAATTTAATTGACCTTTTGAGCGAAGTTCCTGATTCCACCGAATTGCCGGAAGAACTAGAAATATTTATTAAGCATACTGATTGCACTTAGATATTGTACATACAATCAATCTTCATTTAGCTTTAATTAATTTAGAAATATTTAATCTGAGAATTTGGCAAAAAATTTAGTATAAATAAATCATTACAATCCACCATTGGCCAGAAATAATATCAAATTGTAGTTCAACCAAAGCATAAAGAGTATTATTAGTTATATAAAAATGTTAAACTATAAGAACTCTGTTGAAGAATTATATGAGAAAACCTTGAATTTGTTTAAAAAAAATTGAATTTTAAATCAAGTTTGAGTACAGTTGTCCCTGCCTGGTATAAGTTAACGAACTTTTCGTTATAACACATGCAAATTCCATAAACCCCCAAATCATCACGTCCACGATTCATGTTTCCAAAATCCAGCAATCCACATTCGTATGCTACCATATTACAATAGAAACACGCTCCAGATTCATGTTGCTGACTTTGCGTCTGGAGTCGACAAAGGCGTGATCGCATTTCATTTATTTTCCCACATTTTTCCTTTCTCATATTCCGCCGCATAGCACAAGATAGGTTTAAAGGTATTCAAATAAAATTGTTTAAGTTAGTTCTAGTTTGGAGTCAATAAAGAAAAGAGGCTTCTCCTCCAAAATAAAAAAAAAAGTTTTTTTTTCATTTAAAATAATTAAATGCTTATTTAATTGGCGCCCGAGCAGGGACCACGGTTAATCGCAGTAACTCGGTACTGAAGTAGTAAATTAAACGGGATAAAAGGTTACAAATACCAACCCCGCGAGTGGCGAAAATTTAAAAAAAAAAAAAAAACCGTGGTCCATCGTGAGTGAAGTGTCGTGGTGAGAGTACTGTAGTACAAGGGCCCCTTAGTAGACCAGTAGGAAATTGGACAAACAGGACGCTCGTAGAGCTAGCCGCACCACCCTTCCCAGAACCCGGCGAGGAGACCCATTTCAGATGACACCAAACGGACTCATAGCGATAAGATTTATTTTAGTTCTAGGGTAAGCAAGTTATAAGTTAAGTAAAGAAATAAAATTAAATTTAATCAAAGTTAACTAAAAAGGAAAAAAGTAAAGTAATTAAGTTGAAGTAAAAATTTTTTTTTAAAATAAGAAATAAGTGAAAAAATTGAAGTGAAACTTTATTGCAAAATAATTGCTCATAAATTTTTAAAGAATATAAAATAATATTCATACTAAGAAAATTACATTCAAAAAGACAAATATTTTTAAGGATAAATTTAAGATAATTTTTAGTTTAACTCATATTAACTTGTCGAAAAAATTTTTTCTTTGCTATTACTGTTTCCCTCTGGTTTAATATCCAATTGCATAAATCATGCCCACTACTAGAAGCCAAGTCCCAGAGCAGGTGGCTGTCGCTCGAAATACGCAGCGAGATAATATCCCAATCAATCCCATACAAGCCTCCCAGTTGAACCCAACAATTTCTAACACATCTCGATCCCACACATCCTCAAATGATCCAAACTGCTCATATCAATCGAGCTCTTCTATCATAGAACCCCAAGAAGTCAGAACAACCCCCGAATTAGACGCTTTAGTCACAACTATAGTAAAGCGTGTCCTAGAACAGCAAGGCAACACTTGTTCAAAGTGTTCTAAACCCAAATCTCGATCATTTTCTTGCTGTAGACCAGTCTATCCTCCCAGAACATCGCCATCGTTTAGATGATTTAGATAAAATTCCGGATGTAATTCGTTCCCTTAGAACTTTTTCCGGGGATGCCAGCGAGTATTCCTCCTGGAAGAAAAGCGTAGAGCGCGTATTAATCATCTACGAACACGAAAAAGGAACGCCAAGATACTTTGGCATATTGAACGTAATATGTAACAAAATTATTGGACAAGCTGACGCCGCTTTGGAGTCGTATAATACGCCCCTTAACTGGGAAAGTATAGTGAATTGTCTCACTATGCATTATGCCGACAAAAGAATGGCACATCTAGTGCAAGGAAATCGTTCCGTACAAGAATTCCATCAGTTGGTCTGTTCCCAGTTAACACTCATAATAAATAAAATTTCCTGCATGGATATTAGCCCCGAGTCAATGCGCCTTCTTACCCAAACTTATAGGGACAAAGCGCTTGACACATTTATAAGAGGTCTGAAGGGCAATTTGTCAGATCTTCTTGGCATAAAAGAGCCATCTGACTTGCCCCAAGCTCTTCACCTCTGTTTGAAGATCGAAAATCAAAATTATAGGTCACAACACGCTCAAGCACACCAAGGGTTACCCAGGAAAAATTTCCAACAGCAACCATCTCGTCCAACCCAACCATACCCACAACAAGTTACTCAGGAACAAACAACTTCATTTAGAAATCCAATCACCAGTTTTAGGCCACCGTATCCACCCTTCCAATCACACGCACCTCCTCCACAGCAATTTTATTCGTACGGGTATTATCCTAATTTCAATTTTTCTCCACAAAATCAGGCACCAAATTATCGGCAAAACGCTTATCAGCCCAATAGGCCTGCTGCCGCTCTAATGCCTGTAAAAATGGAAGCCGTAACACAAGGCCGAAGCAACCAAGTTGGAAATATTAACCAACAAAATCGGCTAGCCAATTTTAATTCTACAAGACAGAAATTGCCATCCCATCAACCCACTACATCCCAGAAGATAGGACAACAAAACTATCATATAAGCCAATCCGCAGAAAATTTAGAAGAACAAACGACGCAAGTATCAGAAGATAGGAAATCGGAGGAAAATCTCTACATGCAAGGTTATAAAGAAGATACCCAGCCTAACACTCAATACTTTGATTCTCAGCAGTTTGATAACCAATATCTAAATTCTCAATATTACGCCTTACAGCAACCAGCTGAACCCCAAACAGGGGATGAAGAACATCAGTATCTGATGCAACAGCCGTCAGAGTATAACGATGTTCATTTTTTAGGCTGACCGACTCCTCCTTGCCTTACTTTGAATGTAGGACAGGAGGCGGTGAGACCCTCAAATTTCTAATAGATACTGGCTCTAACAAAAATTATATCAAACCAAAGTTCGTAAAAAAATTCATCCCAAACAAACAAATTTTCTACGCGAAATCCATAGCCGGCAATGTAAGAATCAGCCACCATACCCTCCTCAATCTATTCGGTTTGAAAAATATCGATTTGAAATTCTTTATCTTACCTTCCCTCAGAACATTTGACGGAATATTAGTCAACGATAGTTTGAAGGAACTTTCCGCAATTATTCATACTAAAGGAAGTTACATGACAGTCCTGAACAAAGTCAGAATAAAAATTAAACAGCATGTGTCCCAGTCGATTAACTCCATAAACATCGACACAAAGGACCTCACACAAAGTCAAGAGCGCTTACTAAAATTGTCCGTTAGTAAATACCCCTCCCTTTTTTCGGAACCTGAAGAAAAATTAACCTTCACTACAAGGGTTATTGCAGATATAAGAATCTTCACCGAAGATCCTGTTTATACACGACATTACCCATTGCCAATGGCATTGAAGGCAGAAGTTGAAAAACAAGTTCAGAAAATGCTTGAAGACGGCATAATAAGACCTTCACGGTCACCATACAATGCGCCCGTGTGGATTGTTTCAAAAAAACCTGACTCCACCGGCGCAGAGCAATACAGATTGGTAATAGATTACCGAAAACTGAACTCTGTCACAATCGCCGACCGCTACCCTATCCCTGATATAAATGAGGTAATTGCCCAGCTAGGGAAAAACAAATTCTTTTCGGTTCTCGACTTAAAAAGCGGTTTCCATCAGATACCGTTAGGAGAGTCAGACATCGAGAAAACAGCGTTTTCAATTTGGCTTAAAGAATGCCCCTTCCATCTTTCAACGGGCGGTTGACGATATTTTGCATAAAAATATTGGAAAAACGTGTTACGTGTACATTGATGATATAATCATCTTTAGTAAAAGTGAAACCCAGCATGCCAAAGATATCGAGGAAATATTTGATACACTATCCAAAGCCAATATAAAGGTCCAGTTGGACAAGTGCCATTTCTTCAAAACCGAGGTTGAATTCTTAGGTTTCCTCATTTCCTCAAACGGTGTCAAGACAAATCCCAAAAAGGTTCAATCCATAATCGATTTCGCAGTCCCCAAAACACTAAAGGAATTAAGGTCCTTCCTTGGCCTCTCAGGCTACTACCGCCGCTTTGTCAAGGATTACGCAAAACTAGCGAAGCCCTTGACAGTCCTTTTAAGAGGGGAAGAGGGACGCGTGTCCAAAAACAAGTCTGCAAAATTAGCAATAGAACTCGATGCCCTTGAAGCTTTCAACAAGCTGAAAGCTTCCCTTACCTCCGAAGACGTAGTACTGTCATATCCCGATTTTAACAAGCCCTTCAATTTAACAACGGACGCCTCTAATTTTGCGATAGGTGCCGTGCTTGGACAAGATAACAAACCCATTTCTTTTATATCCCGTACATTAAGCAAGACAGAAGAAAACTACGCGGCCAACGAAAAGGAGATGTTGCCCATCGTTTGGGCACTAGTATCGTTCCGAAGCTACCTATATGGTCCCACAAAGGTAAAAATCTTTACAGATCACCAACTTCTCACCTTTGCATTAAGCAACAAAAACAACAACGGTAAAATGAAAAGGTGGAAGGCGATACTGGAAGAATACAATCACGAGTTGGTATACAAGCCAGGGAGAACCAATGTAGTTGCGGATGCTCTATCAAGAGCCCCACAATTTTCAAACATCAACACTATGTCAGTTACCCAGCATAGTGATGAGAGCTCTTCTCAAAATTTAATTCAGAACGTGGAAACCCCAATTAATACATACAAAAATCAGATTTTCCTTCAAACTGGAGACAATCCTAGCCAAACTTTTAATACTCGTATCATCTTTCCCACTTACCATAGGCATGTTATTGTAGAACCCGAATTTAACCAAGAAAACTTAAAACAGATTCTCAAGAAAATTCTGAACCCGTCGGTGATAAATTGTATTCAAACCGATGAACATACAATGGGCATAATACAGGAAATTTACAGATTCAATTTCGATAACTACAAAGTTAGATTTAGTCAATTGCATGTTCAGGACATTACTAGTGAAGCAGAACAAGAAGAAATCATAATAGCCACACACAAACGAGCACATCGCAATATCCACGAAAATAAAAACCAAATATTGGAAAAGTTCTACTTTCCAAACATGACCAGTAAGATAAAGAAGGTTATAAAAAAGTCTGTAGTTTGCCAGGAGAATAAGTATGACAGACACCCTAGCAAACCAGAAATTCAAGCTACACCAATACCCCAATATCCAGGGGAGATCGTTCATTTAGATATATTCTCGACTGAAAATAATCTTGTTTTGACTTCAATTGATAAATTTTCTAAATACGCGATAACAAAAGTTATTAAGTCCAAAGCAATTGAAGACATCCGACAGCCATTAAGGGAAATACTCTTTTCCTATGGGTTGCCGAAAACAGTTGTAATAGATAATGAGAAATCATTCAATTCAACATCAATTAGTTTCATGATCGAAAATGAACTTAAAATAGCTATCTTCAAGACACCCCCATATTCAAGTAGTGTTAATGGCCAAGTTGAACGCTTCCATTCAACGCTCATAGAGATAATGAGATGCCTTAAAACAGAAGGCCTTCATCGTTCCTTTACGGAACTCCTAGAACGCGCTGTTCATGAATACAATTTTTCTATTCATTCTACTACCCAAAAGAAACCAGTGGAAGTATTTTTTGGGCGAAGAGTCACCTCCGACCCCCCACATTATTAGAGAAAGGCCGTCAAGAAAATATCAGGAAAATACAAGAAAAGCAAACTGCTGACATTGAATATCATAACAAGAAGAGACAAGCTATCAAAAATTTCACCCCGGGCCAAGTAATATTTGTTAGACAAAATAGACGTAAGGGCTCAAAACTTTCACTTTTCACTTTACAAAAAAGAAGTAGTATTAGAAAACAAAACAACAACTGTTTTAACTCAATCCGGCAAAACAGTACATAAATCTCTAATCAAAAATTAACATTCATTTTAGATTCCTAATTGCCTTTGCAACTGCCGAAATACAAATACTAGATTACTCACTCAGTGAGGTAGTATCGATCGAAACCGGAATAGCCAAAATACAGACTGGAAGTTTTAAGATAATCCACATAATAGACTTGTAGCCTTGTATACACTTGATATCAGATATAAAAAACGCAATGGAACACAGCATCAACGAAAGCCATCCTTCCCATCCCTTCCTTCTCCACGAATAAAACCAGGTTATAAAAATACTAGATAGACTCAAGCCAAACTTCAAGATCAAACGATCCCTCAATTTTATAGGAAGTGCCTGGAAATGGGTCGCGGGTACCCCCGATCAAGAGGACTTCCGGATAATCAGAAACAGAATTAATAACGTCTTAAAAAATGGCAATAAGCAGGTAGTAATAAATAGAGATTTAATTAGCCGTGTTAACTATGTAACGAATATAAAAAATAAAATAATAAATGTAATGCGAAACCATGATTTATTCCGAAACAATATAGTGGTAATACCGCAACACAAACTTAAGATACTTAAAGAAGAACTTCTAAATTTAGAATACGCCATTCACTGGGCAAAACAACAAATTATTAACCCATACATTTTGTCAACTAAAGAAATAAATATTGCAAAAAGTATATTTAAAACTGAAAATATTCCATATAGCTCTATTGACGAGGCTCTAACCCTTGCGGAAATAAAAATAGCATCAAATTTTACTTCAATAATATACATTGTTAACATACCAAGTGTAAAAGTTGATACATGTCATAAAATTCTTGTTAAAGCAGTAAAGAAAAATAATTTGGTAAATAAGCTAGAATACGATAAGATCCTGAAATGTAATCAAATGATATATGGCATTGAAATAGATTGTAAGACATATAATAGTTTATCGATTTGTAGAAATTCAGATATTGTAGATTTAAGCGGCACTCCCTGTATTCCTAACCTATTCCAAAGTAAAAAAGCGAACTGTATCCGTGTTAATAACCAACATATCCCAACCATCGATGAAATTTATCCAGGTGTTATTCTGCTCAATCAATTCAATGGAACGCTAACGAAAGAGAACAATGAAACGTTAAACCTTATTGGCACATTTCTTATAAACTATCAAAACTCGACAATCAAGAAAGAAAATAAAACCTACATTTCCAACATTATAATTTCAACAGTAAAACCTTTGCCTGCAATAGCACAATCTTCCTCACCAGACGACACAGAAGAGCTGTTATCACTGGAAATGCTCAAGGAACTTCACTCCAGTAATATCGAAGATATCAAGCTATTAGAATCAGAACATTTTATCACTTCAACAACAAATTTTGGGCTAACAATAGTACTATCCATCCTTGCATTGTTTCTGCTAGTAAAATTCATTCAGTTTAAAAGATCAACCAAAGTCCAGGTAACCAAGGTACTTGACCTGGAAAGCAGAACAGCGGAAGTGGAAACAACAAAACAAATCCAAGATTCTAATATTACCGCTCCGAAAGAAACACAAACACGATGCAATATACCGGATAAGGACCAAGGTGGAAAACAAGAACAACCACAACAGAAGCCAGATAGGATTAGCCAAATCCCGTATTTCTGACCCTTTCAAACATGGAAGTTTGAATTTAATCGAGGAAGAGTTAACGAACTTTTCGTTATAACACATGCAAATTCCATAAACCCCCAAATCATCACGTCCACGATTCATGTTTCCAAAATCCAGCAATCCACATTCCTATGCTACCATATTACAATAGAAACACGCTCCAGATTCATGTTGCTGACTATGTGTCTGGAGTCGACAAAGGCGTGATCGCATTTCATTTATTTTCCCACATTTTTCCTTTCTCATATTCCGCCGCATAGCATAAGATAGGTTTAAAGGTATTCAAATAAAATTGTTTAAGTTAGTTCTAGTTTGGAGTCAATAAAGAAAAGAGGCTTCTCCTCCAAAATAAAAAAAAAAGTTTTTTTTTTTATTTAAAATAATTAAAAGTTGTAGCACAGCTATTATTTTATTATTTTGTTATAAATAAATTATTAATTGTTTTGTGAATTATTTAACATTATTTCAGTTTTAATTAACATTTAAATTTATGTACCAAATAAAAAATAATGATGTGACAACATTTAAATTTATGTACCAAACAAAATATAATGATGTGGCAACTCTCAACTTTTATTTGTGTCGCATCATATAATTCACACTCACTTCAAGTACCAAATTACTCTAATAGAAGAATAAAATTTTATTATATGGTGAAAAATCCACGTAAACCGTTGTTAGTGTTTTATTTAGAGAACAGCTTTTACAAGTTTACGCTCCGATTAAAAGGAATCACTCATACGTTTCGACCAAGACTTGGCCTTTCGTAAGTGATTGGAGGTTTAAGTTTATTCGTGTGTCTTCGACCAAGTTTTGGTCTTTTCACATAAATCAAAACCAATTTTCACAAGTTTCATCGAGAGGACGAATTTTCCCTCTACAAAGTTTATTTAATTTATAACAGCGGTCAAAATGAATTGATGGTACTAAAACTTTTCATAAATACAACTTTTCATAAAAGTGAATCTTATAATAACAGTACACTCACGTGGAAGCAGAAACAACTTTTTTAAATAGGAATCCTTATTTAGGAAATTTTGGAGGGTTTGCAGAGAAATTTCATTCTAAAGGCCTTCGACCTCAGCGATTGTCTCCTCGCGCGTTCTTGTCAATCATGGACTTCTCTTTCTCTTTATATAAGCCCACACACTCGCAGTTATACGAGGGTTGTATAATAAGTACCCGTGTTTACCGACTGATGGCACCATTGATGCAAAATGTGTATGCCATCATACTTTCCATAGCTGCATTCTTACAACGATGACTGTTAAAATTTCAGACAGATGTATCGAGTAGTTTTGTTTTTACAGCTGTTGAAAGTCATCAAGTTCGTGCCTATTTGCAATCATGGAGAAAAAGCAATATCGATCAGTGATTCGATTTCGGAAGACGTGTGTGGAAATCAAAGTGGAGCTTCATGCCGTTTATAAGGACCATGCACCTTGGATGACTACCATCAGATATTGGTTTAATGAATTCAAGCGTGGCCGAACACCCGTTTTTGATGAAGAGCGCCCAGGCCGTCCGATTGAAGTGACTTCGGAGGATATGGTTAATAAAATCCATGATATCGTGTTAGCAGATTATCGGGTGAAGGTAAGAGAGATTGCTGACATTGTACACATATCAATTGAACGCATACAAAATATGAGAAAACTATTGGCGATATGGGTGCCGCGTTTGCTAACAGTGGAGCAAAAACGAAATCGTATGACAATTTAGAGCACTGTTTGGACATGTTTACGCGCAATCCGAAAGATTTTCTACGGCGTTTCGTGACTTTTGTCGAAACATGGATCCATCACTACACACCAGAAATGAAAGAACAGTCGAGACAGTGGATTTCACCCGGCGAAACTGCTCCAAAGAAGACGAAAACGATTCCATCGGCCGGAAAAGTCATGGCCACCGTTTTTTGGTGTTTAAAATTAAAATAAATGTGTCGAGCTGAAAGGAGACTACGAGTATATTGAGAAATAAATAAAAAAAATTTTTTTTAATGCGTTTTCTTGCCTTACACAGGTACTTATCATACACCCCTCGTATTTAAATCGGTGTTTTGAGGTGGCCAGTTCAATGTATTTACTTCCACATCGCTTAGGAAATTGGTAATCATCTTGGCTTTTTGACATGGAGCATTATCTTATTGCAAAATAAATGACTGTCCAATCAATTTGTCAACTGAAGTAAACGCGTTATTATTTAAAATGTGAAAATATTGAACCTTGTTCATCGTTCCCTCGATTGGTACCCATGCCATTAAAGCAAACACATACCCTAAACATTACGCTGCCACCTCCATGGGGTAGGTACTTGTTCACAAACAGGTGCCACTTTTTTTCGCAATTTCCTAGGAATTCTGCAGAAAATTTTTTTTTTGATGCATGGTACTGAAAAGAGCTTTCATCAGTCCACAATACTTGCTGCCAAAATGATGAAGGCTTGTGCACAAATTTTTTAGCAAATTCCAGACGATTGAGCTTATTTTTCTGTTTGGTTTGGGGTATTGGTCTGGCTATATAAGTGGAAAAACCTGCCTCTTTTAAATGATTTCTTACCGTTCTTTCACAAGTTTGAATATTATGCTGATTACTCAATTCAATTGCTGCAGATTTTGGAGATTTTAGCACATTGTCTTTAAATTTTCCCACAATTAAACGGTCCTCTCTTTTGCTTGTCTTGCGTGGTCTGCTTGAACGTGGTAAGTTACTTGTGGATTTACTTTTCTTTTGCTTATTTATTTGATAATACACAGTTTGACTAGGCACTTTGTACAGCTTGCTTAAGTATCCCACTGAAATACCCGCATCATACTCGATCACCATATCATTTCTTGTAGCCTGGCTTATTTCCGACGTTTTTCTCATATTTACCAATTAAATGCTAGTGAATTATTATTAAGAAATTATATTAAAAAAAGACTTTGTAATTAACAGAGCCCAGCTTTCATATCACGCGAAAGGAAAAAAAACTGAAAAGAATATGATGTCAAAATACCTTTTTCCAGTTAGTTTCAGTTCAGTTCTTACATTGCAACTGATGTGAAATGAATGTGTAATGTAGTAAAGAAAATATTTTGCGCTCTTACAGTTATAATCATCTATTTCGGTTTACGCATCAACAGAGACCCGTTTGTTCTCTCAGTCTATCAAAACAAGCGAAATAACATTGCACACAGTTTTGTCAAAACATTTTTTCCGACCATTGTATTACATCCGCATGCCGCAAGAGGGAGTAAAGGGATTGCCTAGAACTTCTGAAATACTCGTAGCATAAAGTTGACAATCTTTTTTTTTTTTCTAATCCTAGCGCATTTATCTTCGTTATAATCCCGAAACAGATATTCGTATATCTAACTAATCTTGAAAACTTCCCTTTTCTTTTTCGCACCTAATTTCGACCAAAGTCAGCGCCAGCACCTATGAAGTGCACCTAGACTAAAGAAAATCTAAACCGTAATCCGTAAACGTGTCGGTATCTTTTAGGGTAGATAGGGGAGCGGTGATTTAAAAAAAAATTATGAAGTAAGGAAAAAATGTTCCTTCAGCACTTGCTTGAGAGTTTGTATTAGCGTATACACATACAAGTATGCGGTGTTTTACTTCGTGTACGGGTATCATACTGTGCGAAGATAATCAGGTAAGTGTCGTATCATTATTTCTGACAAAAACCTTGAGGGCAAACATCCCAGAAATCCTGCTTAATCTTCATTTTATGCATACACACAGCGCAATGTGGGGTATATAGTATTGGAATTTATTTTTTATTTTCTCAGAAATTGAGGTGATGTCGTTTACGGTATGATATTTTTCTTCAGAAAGCAGAACTCCAAGTCGTATAATATCACCTCTCCTCTGTTACAGAGGCATTTTGATGCTAGTCCGTCAAGAGATGATTAGTGGGAATGGTTTTTAGATAATGTTTTTCTTAAGTCTTCACTAAGACACATACCCAGTTTATCCGACAGCACAATGTGCGACGAAGCAATCCGCACTGGTTCAATACGCTCATATAAACACCACTTCAAACCGCATTGAAATATTCAACACGCATACGTTCATTCCTGCTTATAAAACGCATTAAAAATTTGTAACCGCTTTGAAATATCATATAAACATTTTCAAGTCGCATTGAAATATTTTACTCTCCCGCGCCGTCATCATTCTTTCATCATCGGGCAGGTATTAGTTGTGTATTTAAAATGTGGGATTGCAAGCGAAATATTTGGAAAGACAAAGAAATGAGAACAATGTATCAGTGTTAGTGTCAAGTGTCGGTTCAACCAGCTGTTTGTTAAACTTCTCTCAATTTTCTCTCGGTCATTTTAGATAATTTCATATAAACACCAGCATTTCTACGGGTATTGAACCAATATGGATTGTTTCAACGCATACTGACCTGTGGGATAAACTGGGTAACAGAGTTTGAGAACAATCAAATCGTTTTTCGACATACTTCAACGTCCATATATAATTTTAATATATGAATATACATATATAAAGTGTGTCCCAGAATTTATCCAGGATTTGAATTTTGCGACATGTATACGGTAAAGTGTTGCCAACGGAAAAAAAACCAGCGCAACGTGTTTCACTGTTGAGCAATATTTTAAAAATAATGAAGGTTTGGCAGCTACGGTCATATCAAAATCATCTTTAGCGATGAGAAATAAGTGCATCCACAACGTGTCTCTGTTTGGTGCGGGTTTTAAATTGGAGGCATCATTGGACCATACTCCAGTTAATGATAATTCAGATTTTTGTGCAGCCTGTTTAAAGCACCAGACGTATTTTAAGATAGATTTAAGTATTTTCTTGGTTAGCACATTTTATAAATAATTCATTTTCTTTCCTGCCCTACTGTAATAAAGTATAATCTAATATTCCCAATACCTTTTCCAACACGTCATATTATTCCTGTCAGCATTCCCACACTCTATTCCGCCGAATCAGCGAATATGAGACACGCCCATTCCAGACAGGTGCGTAACTGGAGACCTAATATATGATTCCCATGATAACTCCTATGCCAAATTCCGGTCCCATTCCCACGATTTAAGTTTAGAAATTAGTATTTAAGCCAATTAATTTTTTCAATAAAGTCATTTGTGCCAATATGTTGTGTTCAAGAAGATCAAAAGAGATCTTTAGACAGTCCATGAAACAATTCAATTATTGCATGAGCCGTTTCCTGATCGTGTAATTTCCCGTTTTAGTGATCAGAATTGCCCCATAAACGCCGTTGTTCTTGGAAGATTTTTTGATATCTTAGGTTAATGCGAACAAGAGCACGACCACCCACACCTTGAGGAAGTAAATTGAGCGCTGTACCAACAAAACTCAGCCAAATTTATGCAAAACTGTCTTGAGAAATTTCGATAGCAAACCCGAGCAAGCCATTTACCGACAAGCTATTCCACACATAACTCCATACTGTATACTTTATGAATAAATATAAAATGTACAAATTTTAAGCAAAAACCTGTATTTTCTATGAAAAATATTTCTTGCGTGAATTGTGGGACACCCGCTATTAACATTTACTGAAAGGCACCTGCCAAGGACTAATTACGAATAAAATATCAAAATATGTAGTCTTAATATATAAACATAAAAGTTGAAGTGATAAAATAAAACAACAAACAAATTCTAAAGCAATGATGCAATGTATGTATACATACATATGTATATCTATGCTGTATTATAGGACTTATATACAAAAAGAGGATGAAGAATGTAATAATTGATTACATCAACAACTTAATTGAATTTACTAACTCTTCTGAAAGATACAAAACTATAGAACAAGAACAAAAGCAGGAGCTCAATAGCACTCTACTAAGAGGGTAATCAGGATTAAGGAAAGACCCTTCAGACTATACTTACATTGAAACACTTTAATATATATATAGCAAAAATACACAAGGACCATTTAACATAAGTACATTTAACATTTATTATAAGCCGGCTGCACCGGTCAAAAAAATATTTAGAGAATTCATAGATATAAATAGATCTAAAATTAATAGATGTGAATTTAGAATATAAACGGCGTTATTAACTTTCTGAGAAAGAAGTTCTTGCATTCACATCGAAAATTGAAATTTTGTGATATCTTTACGTTGTAAGATGTCAATAGTGTTTTTAGATAATTTTTAACGAAATGCTAGTATTTTTTCTGATGCAGCAAAGGCTGCGTAATCTTAATAGATACCACTAGCCCGGGCATGATTCGCTAGCCTGAGTTTTCATTTCCAGCAATACGCCAATGTAGCTAAGCCACACCCTACACACTTCGACCACTCTACGAGGGGCGTTCAATATATTCTCGGTATCGATATGAAGGAAAATGCGAGTTCAATTTAAATTGTTTTTATTTTTCAATATAATCTCCCCTAACATCAATGCATTTGTTACATCTTGAGATAAGCTTTTTTAAACCCTCAAAAAAATAAATTTCCTCTTTCTCTGCAAAATACCCATTTATTGCCGACTTGAGTTCTTCATCATCCGAAAATCTTTTTCCACGAAGACATTTTTTCAAATCCGGAAACAGGAAATAACCACTAGGGGCAAGGTCTGGACTATAGGGTGGGTGTTGGATTTTTTCGAAACCACAATCTCGCGCAGCAGCCTTGGAAACTCGCGCCGTGTGAACAGGAGCGTTGTCATGAAGAAGCAACACACCCGCTGCGAGTTTACCCCGTCTTTTCTTTTTAATTTCCTCCCGCAAATTATGCAAAGTGGAAGCGTCGGATGTGGCGTTGATGGTTTCACCTTTTTTTTTGTACTCAATGAGCAAGATTCCCTTTGAGTCCCAAAAAACAGTGGCCATGAGCTTCCCGGCAGACGGAGTGACTTTATGCCACTGCATGGACTCTTGTTTGCTTTCAGGGTCATAGTGGTGGACCCATGTTTCGTCCCCAGTAACAATTCGATCCATAACACCGTCCGCGTTCTCACTACACATCCCCAAAAGCTCTCTACAGCATGCGATTCTCACTTTTTTCTGAGGCGCTGTGAGCATTCGTGGCACCCACCTTGCACTGACCTTTGAAAGGTTAAGATGGTCATGAAGAATGGTGTGGATGGTACCAATTGAAAGCTTGGTGATCTCTGCCATCATTTTCACGTTTATTCGGGCATCCTGAAGAACAAGTTTTTCGACTTCTTTGATGCTTTCTCCCGTACAAGCAGTAGCCGGGGCGCCGGAGCGGGGGTCGTCTTCAATGCTCTCTCTGCCTCTCTTGAACTCACTTGACCACTTTTGCACAGTTGATAATGAAGGTGCGGAACCCTGGTAAACAGCCACCATCTCTTTGACTTTTTGTCTAGACTTTTTCCTTGCTTAGTGAAAAATTTAATTACAGCGCGATGCTCTATTTTCACCATCATCGTCTCAGTTGCCATTATGATTCTGTTTAACTAGAGATAAAACGCGAATTAATAATCACATTTATATTAAATTTTACATGAATGCACTAAAATAATAGTATTACTTGATAAATAAGTCAATTTATATATACAACTACAGCTTCACCCCGATACCGAGAATATGTTGAACGCCCCTCGTACACGCAATATCTTCTACATTTGCTGCATTAGCACGCATTATTCTCTCGATCCTTCGCAGGTAGTTTTGCACGTTTGTTATGAAGGGGAAAATCTTCATTTAATTTTCTTCTGACCACAACTGCGAGTATCGTATGTTACTTCTCCATTCCAGAAAGCTCATGCAATAGAATATTGCATGCTCTGTGTCACCTCCTGATTTGTGTAGTCTAGGCAAAAAGGTGAGCTATCGTGTCCGAAGCGGTGTAGGTATTTTCGGTACCCACCGTGACCAGAAAGAACTGCATAAGATGGTAGTTACAGTTTTCATGCTTTCGGTTTGTCCAAACGTCTATGGATGGGATGAATCTGTAGGCCCGTCTGCCCTTCTTAGTGGTATTCCGCCGATTTTGTCACCTGGCCATCTCTCTTTCTTTTTCATTGATCCTTTTGACTACTACTGCCTCTTGGTTACTAGAAGTTCTCCTATTATAGACTCTCTTCATCTTATCCGCAAGGATATCGATGGGCGATGGGCCCCCACCCAAACTAGGGCAGCGTATAACAGGACTGAGTTTACTACCTTGGATATTAATATTCTTCTGGCATATCCAAGTACTCCGATGTTGTATTCCAGAAAGTGGCGTGTGGAAGTTATTAACTTTTAATTTTAAATTAAATAAAAAAAAGTTATTTTTAGACAGATGTCTCGCTTTATTCACTCTACTTAAATCTGACTACAATTTTGTCTTACAGTACTATTTATAACATTTTACTGTGGGAAAATACAAATTTTGATAATTACATGAAGTCAGCATTAATAATTAAAATACAAAAATATTCCAGAGAGATATCTGATCCATATCCGCTGGATATGCATGCAGGTGTTTGGCGCGTGTGCTGACGAAGCTGGTTTGTGTGTGATAACTCTTCTCTCCTTAGGTCTATGTCTCATGGATCAAAAATTAAGTTTGATGGGTTGTGGCGAAACGTCATTGACTTGTGGAACAGCTGTTGATAGTTTAATTTGAAATGGACTTTGTTTTTTCTCGCATCTGCATCTAATAAGTATGGTTATAATGATTATCAGAACAAAAAAGATAAAACATCTGAAACGACTGAGAAATGGTTGATTAGTGCAAATTTTTGTAACTTCTTAATATTATCTAGGTGTAAACTATGTAGATATTCTAGATCTAGTCTAATTTCTTTTACTGTTAAATTGGCCTGAAAAGTGGTGGTAGGATATGATACGTGGTGACTTCTTTGTTTATATATTCTTGGTCGTTGATAAATATAGAGTCATTATTGAACTGCAACAAGAATGTTCCATTTAGAATTTTGGTCTCCTCTTGATGTTTAATGCTTCCGTTGAAATTGGTTAGGAATATGATGTTTTCGTTGATGAGTTCGATGATTGGTTTTTTATAGAATTGGTGTTCGCATTTAGCACTGATTCCTTTTAGCAGCTGACTGATGCAATGGTCTGCGGATAGTTTTTGAAGTTGGTAGCTGTTGCATACTAGTATGCCGTTAATTTCTCTGCACTGTTCGGTGATTCCATATTATTCGTCTTGATTTACCAGAAGTTCGTTTGATTCTAAGTATATTCGTCTATTGTCTTTAACTGAAGATCTAATTAGAAGATGATTAAAATCGATTGGTTTTGTTTTTGGTAAGGAAATAGCATAAAGTATAATTGAATCTTTTTGTAGCACTATTGGTTCTGCATACTCGATAGATTCGACTTCATTATTATATGGTAGTGTCTCCATCTGCGCGAGAATATTCTGGATCTCGGTCTTGTCCAAAAGGTTTGTGTTCACAATTCCTTGTTTTGCTAATTGAACTGCTGAAACGATTTCATTGACTTCATCTTTTATTATTGTAAGTTTATTATACATTGTTCGTTCAAACTTATCGACACTTGTATTGTTAATTCTCTGAATGATCTTATTGTAGGTATCCAAAATTCCTTGAGTTACTTCGGTAATGCGGTTATTAATTCAATACTGATTATTGTTGTTTTCAATAATGACGTTTTGAGTTTTCAGAAGGCTATCCCAATCGGTGGCATCCGGTGTTCCGGCGATCCATTTCCATGCAGATCCAAGCCAGTTGATCGATCTGGCTAACCTTAGTCTTTTGCCGTGCAATTTCTTTAATGATTCTTCGATTTGATGTAATTGATACAGTATTTGAGGTCTGAGCATACTGTTTTTGTCTATTTGTTGTTCAATTGTAGGAATAGAGGCGCTGACTATTTCATTGTATGATGTGAGATTTATAACGTGGATCATTTTAAAATTGCCATTAATGATTCGTCCGCTTCCATGTTTTATAGTTATTAATGGTGTATTGTATTCGAATATGATTAGGATTGCCGAGGATAATCCTATTGACCTAGAACGGAAAGAAAAAAGACATTGTTACTGCTTTGTGTTCTTAATCTGTGTTTTATGGCTTCTTTTCCAAGTTTCTGTTGTAATTGTTACGCGATTATCTTTCTGAACTTTTTCTTTTTTGAACAAGGGTTTTTGTTTTCCGTCCCGGCGTTTGACGGCAGCAAAAACTGTTTCACCTTCTTGATAAGTCTTAGGTTTGGTTCTGTTCCGGTTTCTTCTACTGATTTTCTATCTTTGATTTTTACGAATAAGTTCCGTTAAATCTTCATTAACTTTTTCCTGAAAATCCATTAGATTTTTATAATTTATCCTTTGGATTTTCCCTAGAAACATGTCACTTGGCTTCTAGTTTGTGACAGAATGTATGGAGTTGTTACAGCAATCGACTGCTATATTAATCAGTTCTTTTGTAGTAAAGTCTGGGTACTCCGTGCGTAAGCATCTGATCATCTCAATTATTGTTGAATGGACTCTTTCGATTGTGCCGTTGACTTCACTTTTTTGAGTTGGTGTTAAATATATTTGAACTCCTAGCGTTTTGATGTAATTCGAAACAATGGGACTTATAAAACCACTCCCATTATCCATGACTAGTATTTTCGGAACTGTAAAGTAGTGGAGGATTTTTATTATTTTGTTTCTCAAGTACAAAGCCGATTTTTCTTTAATACGGCAGAACTTCGTGAATTTAGTAAATTTATCGATGCAAGTAATATATTTTTCATGGTCTATTTCAAAGAGATCGATGTGCAGAATTTCTGAAGGATGAGTGGGAATTGGAGTTTCTTGGAATTCGGGTTTTAAAGGATGGCGATCATACTCGTATTTATTCAAATTGCAAATATCACAAACCTTAGTATATTTTTTTATCAGCTTGCTCATACACGGAAAATAATATTTCTCCAGGATCTGATCCTTATTTTCCTTGTAGTTACGATGAGCCCTACTATGTTCTTCTTGTATGACTCGAAATTGGTTGTCTTCATTTGCCAAATCTTGAACTACTCTTTGTGATAGACGGATTTTATATTTTTTGAAGTTTTCCTTGTATATATCCTGTAGTAATTGGATGTATTTCTCGGGGATTTTGATGCCATTGAGAGTTAAACTTCTCCTTCAATTGCTGTGTTAAGTTTTCCTTATTTATTTCAAGGAGTCCTATAAAGTGGCGATGGTAGTTCGGATGTGGTTCCTCGTAAGCACACATATCAGTTCCTTCCTTAAAAATCAATTGATTTTTGAACACATTCATTGGAGCTTCGCAATGAGGTATTTGTTCGGAACTGTCTTCTTCCGCACTGTGCATAGTTGCTGCACTGGAGGAAGTCAATTGTTCACATCCGTCTTCAGTCTTGACAATGCGTCAGCCAAGAAGTTGGTTTTACTAGGCCTGTAGACGAGCTCATAATTATACTCTTCAATCCGTGCCTTCCATCTTTTCAGCTTTGCATTTGTGTTTCTAGTACTTAGAGCGAAAGTTAGATAGTTTCTCAAGTTATCTAAGGCCCACACTATCGCTAGCATTTCTTTTTCGTTTGTAGCGTAGTTCTCTTCGGTTTTACTGAGTGATCTGGAAACATAAGTGATGGGTCTATCCTTTCCAATATCGCCTTGAGATAGTACTGCACCTATTGCTGTGTTCGAAGCATCGGTTGTTAATATGAATGGCTTGTCGAAGTCAGGAAAAATCATTACTTCAGATGATGTAAGAAGTTCCTTTAAGTTGTTAAATGCTCTAAGTTCTTCGGTATTTAATTCTATTTTGACTTTTTTTGATTGCGTGGCTTTGATCTAAGCCTTCTCTCCTCTCGTAAGATTTGTCAAGGGCTTTGCTATTCTCGCAAAGTCTCTGATAAATCTTCTGTAGTAGGATGCAAGGCCAATAAATCCTTTTAACTCTTTAAGGTTTGCAGGAGGTCTTATTTTTTTCAATGCCTGTATTTTCTTCGGATCTGGCTTAATACCTTTATTCGTTATAAGGTATCCAAGGAATTCGGGTTCTACTTTCAATAATTCTGTTTTGTTCAAATTTACTCTAAGGTTGGCTTGTTCCAGTTTGGAAAATATTGTTTCTATATTTTTTATATGTTCTTCTTCGGATTCTCCTATTATAACAATATCATTTATATATACAAAACAAATTTTCCCTATTTCCTCACGCAAAACATCGTCTATTGATCGTTGAAAAATTGCTGAAGCATTCTTCAGTCCGAACGGAAGTCGTGTAAACTCATACTTTCCATTCATTGTAGAGAATGCTGTCTTTGCTATATCTGTATTTTAATTTGGTGAAATCCTGAAGTTAAGTCGATAGTTGAAAAAAATTTTGATTTTCCTAGGCTGGCTATTATGTTTGAGATATCCGGAATCGGATATGTGTCGGGTATTGTAACGGCGTTGAGACGTTTGTAGTCAATCACAATTCTGAATTTCCTTTCTCCTGAAGCATCCATTTTTTCAGGACTATCCACGGAGGAGAATGGTAGGGGCTTTTAGATGGTCTTACAATGCCATCCTCTAGCAATTTTTTAATTTGTCTCTCTTCTTCGTTCCGTAAATTTACTGGGTAAGGGTATGATTTTGTATATATAGGTTCGCTTGTGGTTGTTTTTATTTCGGCTCTTACGCTTGGCTCAATAACTTCTTGATCATTAATCGGACCAAAGATTTTCGAATTTTCCATTCACCTTGCGTTCTATTGTCATTTCACTGCCTGCTGATCGAATTTTGAAAGGATTTTTTTAGGGGAGTAGCATTTTCGCCTAATGCGGGGCAAATACAATTTTTATTTGATCCTGTGTCCACAAGAAATTTTAAACTGTTGCCTTCTCTGGTTATATACTCTAGGTTATATAATGCTAGAGATGCATCTGTCATAAAATTTGCTTCGGTGGTTGGTTCTTCATTTCCTATTTCTTGGTTATACTCTTGGAGGTATCGCAAATAAGCTTCCATTTCTTCAGCATCATTTTGTGAACATTCTTCCAACTCTTCATTATCATTACTTTGTTTATCTTCTGCTTGTGTGACTATATTAAATAGCCTTTGCTGTTTTGGACGGAAGTTTTCTGAAAAATTTGGTCTAATAGATTGGAAATTCTGTCCTTGATTTGATTTGATTTGAATAATCAACCTGCTTTGTTTGGATTGACCTGTCTATTTCCATTTGCTCTAATGGTTTAGGTGGTCTTGGTGGAGGAGGATTGTTTCGTCGATGTTGGTTATTAAGCTGTAATTTAAAAGCCTTTATCATTTGTTGAATGGGAAGTAACCTTGGAGGTAGACGATGCTTTCTATGCTCTTGTTGGCTCGTAAAAATTTGGTTGGTAGGAGGTGAGATGGTATTAGATACATTTTTGTTATGAATTGTTACGTTCCTGAAATTAAGGTTTTGTATCTCCAAACAAGACGTGTAGGCTTCTGGTAAGGTTTGCGGTTTCTGTATTATTAGTATTTTACTCAGATCACCGTTTATTCCCCTTACAAACACATCTAGTGCGCGGTTCCTGTAATTTTCGCTGAGAGCCCTTATAGTTTCAGCCGAATAGTCTTCTGATTTAATTTTGTTGATGATGATTCGTTACGATCTATCCCATCCATTCGAAATTTAGTAGGAATATTGGTTCACAACTATTGACGACAATATTTGATATTCTATATTGTTTTGTCATCGGCCCTTACACTTGTGGAAAATATCAAAACTCGAGCTCGAATAAATGGGAATAATGCGCGCCTATTGTCAAAAGCATTTGCTATGGTCTCAAACCCATATTATGATGAGTCTGCTCTTTGAACCCAATTTGGAGATAGATAGATTGAAGAATTGAAGAGGCTGTCTGTCTTGAAGGAAATCCAAAAAATTCAAATCAATTAAGTGCTTTGATCTTTACATGGGACATCAGGTAGTTTTTTTTATCATTTCCATAAATTGAATAGCAGAGATATAAGCTCAGACTCTTTGGTGGAACTGGCATCAATCATTTAAAAAAAAAGCTTGCTTACTTAGCATCTGTACCTATATATATAAATGATAAAGGATATAGTAATTTATTAATGCGTACGGATTTTGGATTCAACATGCATACATGTAGGTACCATATGACAAGTAATTTTTATATGTTTATTCATGCATTGTCAATGATATCAAAGATCTATAAACTATTTACCTGTGGCAATCGCGGTGGTAGTGTTTTTTCCCGTTTTCTGTTACAATATATGAACCTGAGTATTTAATTGCCATAGCAACTTACTCTCAACATTAATGCGCTCATAATCCACCAATACCTTAAGTGAAACACAGTTAAAAGCATTAATGCCTAAGGATAGCAAAGGGGCCCTTTGACATGTTAAACATGAGCCAATTTCGAAATTTCCACCGTCCATGATTATTAAAAAGCAGTTATGAGTGTCGCATATCATTGAACCGTGGAAAACTCACTTGAAAAAATCTCGGAAACAAGACATGGAAATATAAAAAATTTTTATATTTACAGGCGCAAAAGACCAGCCTCCACTTTACATTTATATGTAAGGACGACAATTTTCATGCAAAAGAAACATGTGCATACTACAGTGGTAAGTATTTTTGTACAACGTATTATAGATATGTAGACTTTATTGAAACCTAAAGCCTGCAACAGGAATTTCTCAAAGACAAATTGGTTACGACAGTTAATATGTATGTAGGTGCAATCGATATTTACCATGCAAATTGTAAATAAAATTAAAGTCTATAGAAATATAATAGTTATCTCACAAAGGCTGAGGACTTGAGCAGGTTAAAGTTACTTGACCTGAATGTTCAGAAGTTTCAAAATTTTAGTTTTCCAGATTTTGTATATGCCGCGGTTAACCTCCTAAATGTAAGCACGATAAGAATAACATAAATTCATGGGCAGCATTTTAATTTTTAAATTCTTAATCTATGATGTTTTTATAGAGAAATATCCCGCATAGCTGAAACTATGTTTATGGTATGTATGTAAATACATTACTGCCCATATAGTTTGTGGCTTGAAGGTGTAACCTCCCTGAGACTAAAGATATTTTTATCAGACTTATGTGAGTATCCGATACACGTAAATAAACATATACCTCATATATATACCAATAGAATGACGTCAACAGCAAATAACAAAGTCAAACAGGCTATGATACCGCAAGTGGAATGAATTTGACGTCGCCTACATACTTGTTCATACGAGCATATTGAAGTAAAGGAGAAAGTTTAGTTGAACTTACTTCTCTTCTTTGAAAGAATTATTGGATTTCGCCCTATAAAGTGGATGCGTTTTGTTTGAAGGTACTACCAACATAGTGAAGTGATAGTAAGACTTTAAACCACATACGATGGAATACTATGCCACGATAATATTATTTATATAACTTTTTATTGCATATTCATATAACGGTATATGCAATGTAGTATGTATTGTAAGAATATATTACTTACATGCACAGTTAAAAGTACAATAATAGACCAAATCACTCGTGTCATCGACATAGAAGCCCTTAATAATCATTAGCTTAAGAAATGAGAGAGTTGAGAGAGTTTAGATACAAAGCTTCCAGCATAATTCGGCTGATCCAGCAGCATCACTTCCAATATTCTACTTTGGCGGGAACAAAATTTCTGGCTAGTTGGCATGGACAAACTATCGAAATAAAAAGAGTATCAAAATGTTAAATTGCCCGAGCAATAAGATAATCGCAAAATTTCGTCCTCAATAATTTGTTTCGATAATTCGTGTTGACGGCAAGTGTCACTTCCAAAACCATATATCTTATAACACTCCAGTTTCAATTTATATGTATAAAAAATAAGTTGGTTGACATGGAGCGATAGCGGTCTCTATTGAGGACATGTACACCACATGTAGATTTTTCTATATACTCGTACAATGGCTGCGGCTAGAACATTTCCGGCTATTCGCTTGAATAAGTGCTGCAATTTTGTTTATTACCAGAGCCTTTTACATTTTTAGGTGCCATGCAACTGAGGAAAATAGTCATTTGGGTTTAACTTTTGGGTCAATATGCTTTTATAAGAAGGCATCGCTAATCCTTTAATAAAAATTATCCTTTCATAAAGCGTTTCTCTGTCTCATTGACACGTCAAGAGTAGGCAGTAGATAAGTTTATTCGAATTTTCCCACTATAACGGCCGAAAATTGGAGGTAATGAACGTACGGACTCGTAACTGACAGCGGATTTTTATTAAAAATATGGATGATTTGTAAGCAAAATTGAAGCTATTGAGACTCGGAACGAAAATTCTGGCGGATATTTTTTTTACTTCAACCCCTATGTCAACTTCTAACAATTCGTTGGCTGGAACAAATTTGTATGGGAAGCTAAAATTCCGTACGGAACAAGATTAATAAATTTGATATAGAAATTTTTGTTTTCAAATACATGTTGGCTTAAAATGTCGAGAAAAAATACGCGAGTTTCGAAATAAGTACTTGTGAAGTGCTAAGATGGGATATTTTAAATAGAATCGTGGTTTAAAAAATGTAAACAAAGCACTTGTTAAACGCGAATGAATTGTTTTTCTTGTTATTTCTTTGTTCAATATTAAGTTCGTAGTGAATAATATAAAGTGTTTATTTAATATATTGTTCAACAAGTCAATAAAGACAGTGAAATGCAACTTACAATTTTCTTAGATGGAATCCTATTAATGATACAGCAATATTATTTCAAGGGGAATATTTCAGTTGGTGCAACTGAAAAGTTGGTGCAAATTGGCGTGGTTCTTAAGTCATATTTGAAGCAGGATCAAGTGCCAGAGAGTAATTGCAATCAGCTTTCAGTATTCTTTCACTTCCACCAAGCGAAATAGTCTTTTTAAAATATTATGCTAAGAGTATATGCATATACATACACATGTGTTGTATTCCAACTATGCGAATTTTAAGCCGCATTTCACTATCTTTATTGATTTATTTAACCATATTACACTATATTACACAGTATTCACTAAATATTTAATGGAAAAGTAACAACACAAAAATTTCTTCGTGTTTCACAAGTGCTTTGTTTACATTTTTTAAAGCACGATTCTATTTAAACTATCCCATCTAAACACTTCACAAGCACTTATTTTGAATCTCGCGGATTTTTTTTCGACATTTCAACTTTATTCTTATCAGACAAAAATAAATTCTTTAACTAATTTATTTATTTTGTTCCACACCGAAATTAAATTTTACTTATGAATTTGCTCCCGGCCAAAATCTGTCAAGACGTGGAGGTAAAATAAAATGCCACCAAGGGGCGCTTAAGGCACTTTACCGGGTGTCAATACGTTTTTCATGAACAAATTATAGACAACCTAAAACACAAATATGACATCTGTCAAAAGATGATATGCGTGAGTTCAAAGAATCCGTATTGGAAAAATTGACGCTTCTAATGACAACCCCTTTATTTAAACTAGGAATTATTTTGTGCTTACCTACCAAATTACTTTTATTATATAAAAATGTATATTATCACGTAAGAAGTATGGAAAATACAGGTGTTTAATTAAAGATTAAAATTTCTTTATTGATTCATATATGTAGTGTATAGTATAGGATTGAACATGGAACAGCATATCGCGTAAATGGTTTCTACAACTTTGCTGGCACGTACGCACTCTTTCATCGTAAGTTTCCATGGCAGTTTTCCATAAATGTAGCTGAATTTCATTGATACAGCGCTCAGTTTGCTCCTTCAAGATGTGGGTGGTCGAGGGATTTTGGCAGAAACGTTACACTAAGGCATTTGGCATTAGGCTCTTTTGTCGAAAATACGTGCATTTGCGATCGATGACTCTCTTCTTCAATGGATTACAGACTACCTTTCGGAATGTTCAATTTAAGTTATATTATATTATATTCACAAAATAAATGCTGGTGTGCTCCAGGGCTACGCTCTGTCTCCGACACTCCGACAATTGTCTCTTGTCTGTTACTTCTAATCCAATATATTCCTTTGCTGACGACAGTACTCTCTGCTTCTCATATTAGTTTCTGGACTCACGTCCCTTCTCTTCGGCTGTAGGACGGGAACCTCAGCGTATGCTAAGCACATTCAATTCCGATATTAGCAGCATAACTAATTGGGGAACTATCAACAGAATGGTAAACAATGCTATCCGCTGTCGTTAAAGTGAAATTTAAATACCCAGCCATTATCTATGAACGGCATCTATCTTGCATCTTTGAACCCAAAATCTTTCCATTCCCGGTATATGTGGCAATGACAACCTAATTTGGAATGAACACATATTCGTTATCGCTAAAAATGCTGCGAAATGTCTAGGTTTCCTCAAGCTATGTAAGATATATTTCACCCTTTCTGACCTGGACACAATATATAAGGCGTTTATCCACCCCAAATTGGAGTACAATGCCCACATCTGGTCAGGTTTCCCTAAGACGTATTTACATTTGCTAGACACGATTCAAAATCGTTCGATATAACTCATTGGTGATGCCATAACGACACAGACATTCGACACCCTCGTACATCATCGCAACGTCCCCTGTCTCTCTTTGTTGTATCGCTATTTCTACCACCAGTGCTCCACCGAAAATTTCCAGTTGCAATCCACCCCCTCAAACCTTCAATCATTACACCCGTCACGCTATGAATGCTCATCAGTTTACCCTCACGTCCACTTTCAGCCGTACTCTGAAAAGCTGTACAACTCGCTTAGGAAATACCTGCCGAGCTCTTTATTTTTCCTCCTTTCCGAGTCACTGTAGCTTGCAAACATTTAAAACCAACGCACATCGGTATCTGTCACTGTTCCCTCCCTAACTTACGAGTACCTTCGCCATCGCTATGCGCAAGCATCTTAAGGTACATAAAATCCCTTCTGCGAGCGTTAATTTGAAAAATAAAACAAGGCTAACATACATACTTAATTGTAATTACTCGTAAGAAGTGTTTGCTCGGGAGCAGGAGCTGCGATTATGTTGTTTCGTGGGAAATGACCGCATCTGCAGTGCATCCGGCGTAGTAGTGAGTTAAGTTCAAACTTATTTTGTGTTAACTCTTCCCTCCTTAAATTGGAATGTCCTCATTCTCATAAGTAGGGTAGGAGACTCTGGCGACCTTATTTGGTAGTCTATTTTAGCAATATTTGTAATAGGGATTTCTTTAGTTTCTATTACCGTTGTACTGCTTATGGGTTTGTTTTTGCATGGTTTTAGGGTAGTGGTTATGCCAAGGCTTATAAAAAATCTCGATTGATTTGTTTCTTCCATTAAATTATTTATTGAGTTGGAGTTCTTTGATGACTTGGAGTGTTAAAATTTCTTCGTTCTATAAGTTGAGTCCGGATGCAAAATGGGAGGGAGCGGTTTTGTGCCTGAAATTTTGTTGAACGTATAGGGTTGCTGATTGATGATTATTGTTGCATTGTGGAATTGTAGGATGTAGCTGCCTGTTAATCCCATTGATTGGTTCGTTATTTATGAACATCGTCATAATGAAGGATTTCTTCTACGGTTGAGATGTGTTTTTCTGTTATTTCGGTGCAGTTGGGATGCCGGCTTCTGAGCAAACTGGATACATAATGCGTGGTGCTTGGATCTGCGATTTGTTTACATTTGTGTTACATTTATCTTTTATTCCGTAAAGTTTGTTTTACATGGGAAAACGTTTTCAAATATTAGTTTCTTATCACAGGCTGGTTTCACAAGATTCTTAGTTTTGATTCTTCTGATATAAAGTAACGTAGAAATACTTGCCGCAGTTTTTATCTCAGCAAACTCAATTGCTTCGTCAATATTTAAGTACGGTACATTATTGTTTTCAAAAAGTGTTCTAATTACATTTTATTCATTATTTGAGAGAATAAAAGAATTAGCTACACCAGATTTTGCCCAGTGCTTGTCATAATCAGTTCTAAATTAAATTTAATACTTGTTAACATTGCATTTTTTATATTTTCATTTGATTGGCATGCCTTTGCAATATTATTGGTTACATTCGTTATTTCATTTATTCTTTCTATTGTCGCTTTATTGATAGCTGGCTGTTTGTTATTAATGATGCACTTATATTTGATTTCAAAATTAGAAAGCCATCATGGGAGTTACCGGCAACCCATTTCCTTGAGCTTCCAATAAAATTTAAAGACTTTCTTTCTCTAATTCGGGGTTTTAGTTATTCAATTAGGGATGGGATTTTGGGCCGACATCATGTTTGACTTGAAGCTCTAGCCCGTGGATAGTTTTTTCGTAGGATTCTAAACTGATGACGTGACTGATGACAGTGTGTTTGAAGTTCCGACGTTCCGATGTTAAGTGTTGTTGTCGTTGAATTCGAATAGTCCAGCAGAAATGAGCTTTTAGTGTTATTTCTGTGTACAGTTCTGTCTAAATCGGTTAGAACTGCTTTGGAATAGTTTCCTTTTACTACTTCTTTTTTGAACCTAGGAAATACGAGTGGTTTATACGCTTATTTATTTTAACAAAAATCGTGCTACCAGGGGTATAATTTTTTATTGGTTGCTTTTTTTTATTGGTATTACGTAAATCGATTTCCTGTTTTTGCTTGAGCTTAGTTATGTTGTCTAGTCTGACCTTCTCAGAGTCTTCTGGGTTGGTGCTTCCGCTTCCAAGGAATACTTCGAGTGGTCTCTTGCCGGTTGTTGAATATATGGAAAAATTATATTCGTATATTGCTCTATCCAGGAGTTCCGGAAATGATATGTGTACACCATCAGCTTTTATGCACCGCATGATTTCAGTGAGTGTTGGGTGGAATCTTTCCACATACCCATTCAATGAACTACTTTAAATAAGGGTTTTAAATATTTTGATTTTATGCAGGTCTGATAGCATAAAGTGACGGAGAATTCAGGGATTTTTCGTCATCTGGCACCACAATTTTTAGAACACCGAATAAAAATATTAGTTCGCGTAATGGTTCCCTTATATTCTCGGTGGCTTTGACTTTAGAACCTTTGTTTGCGCGTATTTCGAGAACTTCAGTTTTTTCAGTTTTTATGCATTTTTATTCTTTAACTTAAATTACTCTTATATGCTAAATAAAAAACGCTTAAAAATTAGCTTAAATTACTTACAAATAATCTTAGTCTAACTTACTGGCCCCATGCGGGCACTCTAAGTTAAACCTAACACTTAAACTATGTCTTTCGACGAATCTTATAGTCTACTTTTATTTCTATTTTTATATTTATTAATACTAAAACTAAGAAAACAAATTTTAAGCAAAAAACTTAGTATAAGGACTATTTCGAGAACTTATCTACTGCCGTATGTACAATATTATACTAATTTATTTACGAAAGCGTACACTTCGATTTCGCCATGAAAACTAGGTATTGGTGATTCTTTCAGTTCAGACTTATTAGGGTGACTATCGTATTTTTGCTCTTTGCACATGACAACATGACACACTGTTTAACCAAGTTGTTTATTTTAGCGTTCATTTGAGGAAAGTAATACTTTTCTAATAGTTGATCCTTGTTCTCACGAGAGTTACGGTGAGCTCTCTTACGTTCCTCTATAATTCCCTCATTTTGCCTGACCGGTTTGGTGATTTCTAAAGTGTTCGGGATATATTTGTTGTACTCGTAGTTTGCTTATTATCTTTTCTGATGTTGGTAGACCATTGATTACACTTGGATTCAAATATTTTTTAAATATAGATACTATTTGTTCTTCGGAATATTCTAGCTGAATTAAAATATGTCAGTTGAATGTAGCGAAAGGAACCTTACTCGTAAATTGATAGGTATTTTAGTCTCCTTCTGAAAGTATTATCTGGTTCCCAGTGCTATCACCGCAATGCTGAGTAGATGTAAGCAAATTAATCGTTGTTTGCCGGGGTCTCGACAAGTCGTTCGCTACTACATTCATTTTAACGGGCTTGTAGAAATATTCATGGTTATACTCCTCGAGTGTAGCCTTCAATCTATTCATTTTGTTTTTATTATTCATGTGATTTAGTGTGCAAGTCAAAGGTTGATGATCTGTGAATGTATGCACTTTTCTGGTACCCTAGAGGTAATTTCGAAGGAAGTTTAAAGCCCAAATTATGGTGAGCATTTCTCTTGTGTTTTACTTAGGGTTCTCCAGATGAATGTAGGAGGTCTATCTTTTTATGCTCGTACTCCTCCGATAACATAATCTGAGGCATCTGTAGTTAATTGGAATTCCTTACCGAAATCGGGGTAGGTCAGTAGTAAGTCAGTTGATACTAAAGAGTTTTTGATTTTGCTTAATGCTTCTATTACATTATCGTCTATGTGGATTAGCTTTTGCTAGAAATACAGAAACACTTTTTGAGTTATGGAGACCTAGAAGGCCTTATGATGCCGTCGTTTAGAAGTTGCTTGAATTTCGTCTTTTAAGGCTGCAGGATACGGCAGAACTTAGAATATACTGGTGTTTCTGAATTTGTCCGAATTTTAACTTTAACTGTGGTGGTAAATGTAAGTCTTTCATTGGGTTCAATGAAAGGATTAGGGATTTTTATCTTTTTGTTCTGGTTGATTTTGTAATTTTGTTGTAGGTGTGCTGTATTTTAATTTTTACTTTGTCTTTTATAAAAATGTAATCGTCTTTCGTATGAATAACCTTTGAGAGTTCCGTGGGATTGGCGCTGAATGATTTTAAAGGCGGAAGGGGAACGAATTCAATTTTTGGTTCCTTTAAGCCGAATAAATTGACCACTGAGTGGTGACTGATTAACTTCGCCATCCATAGAATTGCCGTAAAAAGGTTTGGAGTTTGGAATCGGTTTTACTACAAGGCTTGCTTGTATATAACTTTTATTATTTTGAGAATTTTCCTGCTCTTCATTCTGCATTCGAAGTAAGGCAGAGAAGAGCTGATTAATCTAAAAAATTAATGTCGGTAAAGTCGACAGCTTCCTGATTGGTATCCTCATCATGGTTTGTTCGTAATCTACATCTTGCGCATTTGGAGTCTGTTCCTGATTGTCTGCATAATTTTTGATATTATATTTGGTGTTTACTTGATCTGGATGTTTGCTGAATTTCGGCAGGTGGTCTTTTTCCATGCATCTGATTCTGCGTTAGTATGCTCATGTTATTTCCTGTGCTAGTCTGCAAACTCGTTCCCATAGGGAACACATGGCTCGAGCCTGGGTTGAGGCTTAGGACCGGTAGGACGTGGTGTAAATTATTGTCCATAATTTGCTGCTAATTTGGGTAATTGATCGGGTATGGATTGAAATTGTGGTAATAGCCTCCTTGGAGATGAAAAGGAAGTTTGCTTTGGGGTTACTAGGATTTGCTGAATTTCTTTGAGGACGCTAAGGTACGACTGATTATGAATAGCCGTGATAAGCTATTGTCTTGATGATCTAATCTTAGGCATAGATGTAATGTCTGTGGCAAATCAGTTGGTTCCTTTATTCCAAAGAGCCTTGGTAAATCGCCACGCCATCCTCGAATAAAGGTATAACGGGCATCAGGGTTCACTTCCAAGCAGCCTGTCTTATTTAAGAGAGAGGTGAGCCCAGATGGAATGATAAAATTCTTGAATAGTAAGATTACCCTGTACAAGGGAGGTAATCTGGTATTCAATTGTGGAGAGGTCTCGCTTATCTGCTTAGCGCATAGCGAGACAACAAGAAATACACTTCCAATCCAATGGAGTATTGTAGGATTCCAATACTACATGAACTTGGCTTCAAAAATACTTTGGGCTTTCTTTCATTCAATCGTATAATTTCGGGTGGCTCCCGAAATCTCTTAGACTTCTGATCATATCTGGAATCTTGTCTAGACCGCTAAGGTCTCCGCTGAAGTCTGGGTTTATAGTTTGTGGTCTGTACCATTAAAACAGTCAGTTAGAATTTGTCGATGACTGAATTATCGTACTTCGCTTTGGAGAATACTAATTACTAGGTGTTAAGAAGCTTCGTTTGTATTGATGCCGTTTATCGAAAGACGGTGGGAAGAAATTTCTAAGGATGGATTTTGTACAGGTGAATTTAGTACGGGTGGTCTTATTAAATTCGGACTTGCCATGGTAATGAAGCAGGGAATCAATTAAAACAAATAACAATAAAAATGGTTAAGTAAAAACTCTTTAAGATAAAATAAGAGAGTCACTCGAATATAATTGCAAAAGCGCGTGGCTAACGATGAACATTTTAATTATATTTTTTTAAAACAAACTTATGTATATTAACATGTATATAATATTAGAATTAGATATTATATTCTAAAATTTTCCTTTAGGGTTATAATTAATTAATTTCTAAATATTTTTTCTAAAGAATCAATTTGAATTCAAAAATTAGATCAATCTTTTCATTTTTCCACTTTTTTCTTTACGGTATTTATTTTCACTTCTTAACTTAGAATGCTAGATTAATCTTGAATGTCATTACATCAAGAGTGGCTGTTAGCTGGTACAGCTAAGAAGCAAATAAAGACCAAATCTGTGTTTCAAGAATTCAAATATCCTCGATGTCATAGAGCTGGGTGCAACAAATTGGAAATTGGATGCCCAGAATCAATACCATATACATTGAAGGCGAATTTTGTATCAGGCAGAGTTTCCCAATGGGAAACCAGTAAGTTCTGGTTTTATAATTTTTCAGTTCCTATTGCTATTGGTAAATGGTGTTTTTCTTAAAAATTTGCGGGAAACTAATTGAAATAAAAATCCATGACATCAACTTTTTTAGCTAGAGTCCGATATTGGCGATTTGGGAACAATCTTAGGTATAGTGTTTTCCAAACCACCCACCTGAGATGTTGAGATATTGCAAGCAAAAGCACAACTTCTAACACAACACAATTTTTAGAAAGTATCACTTTAACGATGTAACGACACTGAATTAAGAACTGCATGAAGCTATACTTGCAATCATCTACCATCATATATGACGAGACTGCGAAACATTTCAGAAAAATTTTCTGTTTTCGAAAATATTTAAGAAAGATTTCAAAAAGAAGAAAATGTTTTTTAAAAAATGTTACACAAGCTTCAGCTTATTGGTAATCTCGGTATTTAATTTAAGACTTACGCTTTACGCTGGCTACCTTGCATAAAAATAAACTAATAAATTGCATTTTATGGCAACAATCAAGTTTTACGAGGCTGTTGGTTGAAAAAAAAAACTACAACTAGCACTTTAAGACAAAACCTGTATACAATTCCGTACCGATGTTAAATTGAAAAAAATGACACATATTCGACTCACGCTGGTTCTGCACAAATTCTTCATTTTTGTTTTTTCCACACCATCATCAAAAATGAAGGCATCTTTTTAGCACTGACACAAATTTTCCATTAGTCATTAACGAGGAATCATTATTTAAAACTTTGCTGGTAAAATTCGCTAAGCACACATCTTCAGCTCTACAGATGCTAATTTTTTTTCCCCCATTTCGTTGCTCTTTCTTTGTTTTTGGCCTAGTCGGAAAAGTCTTGATGCCGGGGAGAAAAAAAATGGGTCCGAACGTAATTGAATTATGAAAGCTATCCTGCCAGTTGCGGTTTTGATTGCTACATTGGTTGGCTCCGTTTGAGAGATTAAAGTGTCCAATAAGCAAGTTATAATACACACTATAAATTTATCTCTTGAAAAAGTATTGTTCTTTTAGGTATTCTTTTTTGTTTTCATATTCCATTTCCTCACCACTTTATCGCAAGAAATCAAGAACTGAGAGGAGATAAAAAAGTTTAAGCATAGAAAATCTGCTTTGCTTAATTTTAAGATATTCTCATACAACGGAAAGAAAGATATTCTGCGGGCAACTATACAATATTATATCATTCTGGAAGGGGGCAGAGATGTTTTGTATTCGATGCGGATTTCATTCATGGGAAGTTTTCAGAAACTTTAGTAGAAAATTTCGATAAGCAGAACAATTTGTAAACATTAACTTTTCGACCAATTAATAAGAGGCAGATGTCGCTTCACTTACCGCATATTATGTCAATTTTAATCTAGGAGAAAAACCTTCTATTTTGGAGAATGCTACTACTTGGAAAACTGTTTAGTGCTTAAAACTTGTGAAATTGTGAGCTTATTTAACAAAAACACGCTGATGAAAACATATTAATTCAAGGCATATAGATACTTTTGGACTTTTGGAAAATGGGAGACAAAATGCTCCAAAAATCTGTGAATTATTTAAGACTATGTAAAGAGAGTTTTTGTGATTGAAGATTTCAAAATTATGAAATAGTTGAAAAGATTTCCAAAAAAATTTGAAACAGCTATATTCTTCACATAATACCTCTAGGTAAACAACATTAGGCATTATACTGAAACGCATGTGCAGTAAAACGCGGGCAGCAAAATTAGAAAACATTGAGCTCAATACAAGCAAACAATTATCAGTGAATTTCTTCCCCTCACAACGTATTCTGAGAATGATATTGTAAACTGGATTCCCTATCCGAGCACAAACTATAGTACAAGTTGCCCTCAATGACGCAGTAAGATATATTTATTTATATTATAATATTCGAAGATATGACCTTGTTTCTGAACTATCTAGAAACTTTTTGGGATGCACGCTTCAACAGTATATTAAGGCCAGAAATTGCATATTTTTATTTAATATATATAATTAAGACCAAATCTCCACCATACCTGTTTGACAAAATTTAATTTGCTCAGTATCCAAGAACGTTTGACATTATCTTATAAGGATATAATTATTCAAACTCTTCTCGGTTTTTATTCACATGATTAAACTTAGGAACTCATTGCCATTGGCTTTACAGGGTATATCTAACGTTGTTAGGTTTAAAGATTCAAGATTCAATTTTCTCGGTTCAATTTTACTACCGAAAATAATTTAACAAATAATTGTTAAACCAATAAATTATTTCATGAAATGTTATTTTAAGCTTGAGGTTTAGTTTTTTTTTTATTATTTTGTTACCTCAATGAACTGCAATATGTTAACTTAACTTCTACTTAAAGTGTGTTTTTTTTTTATAATTATACAAATTCATAATGAAATAAAACATTTGAAGCTAATATTAATGTCTATCGTGTTAGCTTTATTTAACAGAAAATTGTATGCCATTAGTGTTTAAGTATGACATCGGGCATATGCGCGCCGCGGCTAGCTTGAACGAAGGGCAATCTTGAAGTCCAATTTTCGACAACTTTATCGAGCACCTGGGCCGTATATAAGCAATAACATGGCGAATGTTGACTTCCAAATCGTCCAACGTCTCTGGTTTATTGGCAAGGACTACTAACTTCACATTCTCCCAAAAAAAGTAATCTAAAGGTGTGAGATCACAGAATCGTGGAGGCCAGTTCACAGGTCCATTAGGCGGAATTATGCGCTTATCAAATGTTTCCTGCAATAAATTGATGGTGTCGCGCGAGTTATGTTCTTATATATATTTTGAAAAAAGAAGACACGAACTTATCATAGAAACAAGTGTTCTTTATTAAATCATCAACTAAACTGTTTTCTTAACAGGAAAATTCATATCTCCTCATATAAGGTCCCGCCACACAAGCTAGCCGAGGTGTTGGTGGTTAATTTCTTCCTTCTCATGCAGAGTATGTAACTCACCGCTGCCTAAGATGTTGTTGGTGTGGTGGCTTTTGGCTCAGGGCAGATTATATAGGGTCCGCCAAAAAAAATTTTTTTTTTTGAAAATGCTATAAAAAAAAAACTACTGAATATTCTCTCAAATTTCTTTTTTTATTATCGTTCCGGTTAATAATGGAAAATAATTTCATTCAAATGGCTGCCTCGGCTGGCCATGCAGTAGCCTACACGATCGGTCCAATTTTTAAGCACATTATCGATTGTGTGCAGCTGTATTTCACCAATGGCTTCACGAATATTGTCTTTTAAAGCGTTAATTGTCTCTGGCTTGTCGGCGTAACACTTATCTTTTACGGCACCCCACAAGTAATAGTCCAACGGTGTCAAATCGCAGCTCCGAAGGCGATCTTCAAAAACAGGGCGCAAAACATCAAGTGTAGCTTCGGCTGTGTGGCACGTAGCGCCGTCCTGTTGAAACCAAATGTTGCCAATATCCTCATCTTCAATTTTTGTGAACAAAAATTCGTTCAACATGGCCCGATAACGATCGTCATTGACTGTAACGGCCAACAAAAAGAAAAATGGCCCAATTATGCTTCTGGACCTAAATCCGCTCGTTTTGGGTGTATCGGCTTTTCAATGTATGCGTGCGGGTTTTCTGTGCCCCAAATGCGACAAGTTTGCTTGTTTACATACCGGCCAAGATCAAAATGAGCTTCATCTGAAAAGATGATATTTTTTTGGCAAAATCGACATCTTCTCGGAGTCGATCGCAGGCTCACGTTCCCAGCATTGCTCAAGCGTATACACAACCATATTCGTTCAGCGGAAGGATAAAAATAATTATCTGTCAAATCCGACATCAGCTAAGTGTTACCATTCACGAAATAAGTACTAGGTGAAAAAAAAACGTTAGATGGCGGACCCTATATAACTCGCGCCGTGTGGTATGTTGCGCCATCTTGTTGAAACCAAAGCTCTGTCACTTCAATGCCATTCAACTGAGGAACGAAGAAGTCAGAAATCATATTTCTATAGCGCTCTCCATTGACGGTAACATTAAAGAAATATGGACCGATGATTCCACCTGCTCATAAAGCACAACGAACAGTGAGTTTTAATGGTTGCAAGAGCTTCTCGACAAGGGTTTCTGTGTTTTCTCTACTCCAAATTCGGCAATTTTGCTTGTTTACATATCCATTTAACCAAAAATGGGCCTTATCGGAGAACAACATTTTGCGTTGAAAATGAGATGAATCATGTTTTCGGCCCATTCACCGAACCTACGCGGCGTATAATGGTCACGCGGCTTCAACTCTTGCACAAGCTGGATCTTATAAGATCTTTTAAGCCAAGATCTTTCCGTAAAATCTACCACAAAGTGGATGGGCATGGCTCCAACTGCTGTGCGCAATTTCGAATCGACTCATTCGGATTCTCCTCATCACTACGCCCCACAACGACAATAATTTCTTCTGTCGTCTTTGGGGATGCGTATTATCCACTAGAGTGTACGTGGTGCTAAAAAGATTAGTCGTGTTCCGAATAACTTGCCCAGAAGGACGATTATGTCGACTGTAAAATGGACGTAGCGCACGATAAGTTTGGCGACCGAACCATGATTTTCAAAATTAGGTGTACGCTTTGTTCTCACGTTAATCTATTCATTGTAACATGGCAAAACGTACTAACCACAAATCAACTTTCAACTGTCAAATTGACAATCTGTAGTAACAGTGTTGGCTGTTTAAAAACCAAACTCTTGGCAAAATAAATGAAATATTCAAATTGAAAATAAATTTAAAACGTGTTTATTGCACCCCATACGTTGCTGCAATAGACTAATCTTACTGTAAGCCCGATGTAATACAATTGCAAATTAGTACAATTTAGTACATTCTAAGTCATTTGAAATAGTTTTTCGAAAATATATTGATGGAAATGGAGAAACGACTAACTGAATTTGTGCGGAATAGTAATTGTTTATATGGCAAAAATGATACAAACTATAAAAATGTGTTTATAAAGGACAAGTGGTTTGAAGATGAAATGTCACATTGTACTGTATTTTACGTATGTATCATGTGCGTTACTGCGAGTGGTATTGCGAAGCCGATTCTTCAACACCAAGGCCAAATCGATCCGGCAAGAAGACCATGCTCTATTTCTGGTGGGACCAGAATCTGCTCCTCTCTTAAATTTTATTTCAGTTTTGATAGCTTCTTCGAATCCACGGTTACAAATTAAGAATTAAACAATTAAATTTTATAATAGCAAATATGAAAAGCTTTTTAACAAACATAATGGAGAATTTCCCAATTCCAATGCACGGCGGTGATGAGAGGTACCATGATTAATACCAAAGAATATCACATAAATTTGTAAGGCAACCCTACAAATTTAATTTTGGGATGGCCGTGGTGTAGTGGTATTAGCAACCGCTTCTCACTCGGAGGGTCCAGGTTCGAATCCTGCCCATGGAAAGTCAGTTTTTCATTTGTGTAATTGGAACTCAGACAGAAAAATTCTGCTTGTGAAGGCATAACACTGACACGTAGATTTGGCTGTTGTAGAGTTTCAAGCACAGAAAAAAATACTGTGAATTATACCTCGAATCACTCTGAGTGAAGAAAAAACTCTCCGTCCTATTCGGACTCCCACCGCTGGAGAGCGAATATCGAAACCAAACACACCTGAGTTTCAAACCACTACATAACAATTTTCCTTTCTCCTCCTTCTACCTTTCCGCCCGCACCCTGGCAACAGTAAAAGGGTATCTAACCCCTTAGGCGCGCGTAAAAAACATAAATTTAATAGCGTATTTTCAATTCAACAATTATTTGGATTGAATGTTGTAATAAATTTTTTGTGGCGATATTAACTTTAAAGATTGATTTAAAAAGAAACACATTAGATGTGTGAATGCGAAATATTGGTAAATTCCGTTATACTGAACATAGATAAATTTAGTTCGAAACAATCCTTCTTTATCCATCCATCCTTAGATAAGTACAATGGATTAGTTTTTTGTCTGAATGCTCTGCTCCGACAGAAAAAAATGCTTGCATTCCACTAGAATATGTAAAATGTATCTCGACTTAATAATAACTAGCAGAAATGAGTTGCGACCGATGAATCACGCCAAAAACTTCCTGATAAAGAGAACTTGTAGTATTCTCCAATTAGACTACCTATTATTCAAAAAAGTTCGAGCGGTCAGATGGAGGATTCCCTGTATTCGCATTAATTGACTGCGACTATTCGCATTAACCGCTGCATTGACGGTTCTAAAACGCTTGATATTGCTTGAATAACTCAGATAATTCTAGCTTGTTTTTTTTTTCAAATTTTCGTCAAATGTGTGCCATTTTCGAAATTTTCGAAAGAGTCTTTTATTTTCAAGAAAAAATTATTGTATATTTGTGTTTTTCTTTAATAACTTTAAAAAGACGCATTATTTGACAAACATTTAAGTTCGCGAGTTATCGTGGGCTAAAAAAATTACACATATGCATACGCACACACACAGCCATTTTGTTAAAAACAGTCTAAAAGCACTATAGACACCTTAAAACGTGAAGATATCACAACATTTCCATTCTTTCGATTTTCGAAGTGAATGCAAGAACTTCCCTATCAGGAAGTTAATAATTCAAAAACAAAAACATGTGGAATTCTGTATAATACCTGAGCCGTTAATATACCTCTCCAGTTAACGTAACCTTATGCCAGCTGCCTTCAGTTTGCGCACACGAATTTAGCTGAGGTCCCCTTCCACGAGTGTGTCGATGAGCTCGTCCCCTACTGCGAGGTCCTTCTGGATTGGAGTCGAAAACTTTCCGAACTGGGAAGCTAGTGTCCATCTAGTGTCGCTGTGAAGCCCGTACAGAACGTCTCTCGATTTGCGTGGACACCTGCCTTTATGGCCTTATTCCACGGGATGCCCATACATCCATGGGAGCAAGGATACGCCTTGCCATCGTTCACCAAACATTTTCACTGTTTCAGATACCAATTCGGAACTGTGTTGCCGGCACAAGTTCCACCCTTGGTATGAGTCGAGGCCGACCTAAAACCTCTTACTGCTCTTAGGGTCGCAGCACCCAGTACTTATTGCAACTCTACATTGGGTCAAACCAAGGGAAAACCCAAGGTAAGACCCTTCCCGCGATTTTGGGTTTAAACCACAGCCACCATGACGCTCCCACAAGGGGGCTTACCTCTAACAAGTCAGGCCCGGACCGAGATCCGGGGGGCTCCTGACTCCCATGGTACCGTGATTTAAGTCCTGGTAGGGACTACCGGTGGTCCAGCCGCCAACAAGACCTATGACCGGCAACTTGTGACTGATCAAATCGTAGCAACCTTCGGTAGCGTCATCTGAAGATGTTTATGATAAGACCAGTACTTTGCTCTGCCCCCGTTCATTATTAGACAACGTCATTAAAGGGCGAAGCCTTGATAATTGGGCGGGGGCCTGCTGCCCGTACAATTCGCTGCTGAAACGTCTCCTACATTCTCCATTCCTTGATGCAAATGAAACCGAAGATTTCCAGGAGAACTTTTCTCTCGAAGCGCCCGACAGCATTTTGATCCGCAATCGTACCAGTGTCGACAATTGTGTACCTTAAAGCAGGACTGCGATGTTCAGTGGATTGTATAATGTTTTCGTTTGCTCAAGAGAGGGCTTTGCCTCCATTGAAAGAGTGATCATTCGCATGAATTCTGCGCTGATGTCGTATTCGGAGTTATTAGCGAAGCCTTATATGGAAATTTCAGGATGCAATAATTTCATTTTATCTGAACATAGAATTTCAGAATTAACAACAAACAAGAATCGGCTGGCAATTTACATTGCCTGTGAAAAAAGTGACTGGTAAACCTACTCGTATAGGCTCTATATTTTCAAGAAAACCATCGAAGAGACTCCGAAATAAAAAAATTATCATAAAATACTCTTATATACATGGATAACATACTTTAATACCTTAGCAACCCTACCTAGAACACACATGTACGAGTGAATATCAATATTTCAGAACAATATGGTGTATTTAATTAAATATTTCAAATCACTTGAGTAAGATTTAAATTTATTGAAAACTTAAATAAATCTCAGTTCGTGAGATTTTTCATGATGAATACCTAAGTTTCTATTTAACTCACTAACTGTAGACATTACCAAAAATATATTCATTACCTGAAAATGCGATTTTGGATAACCTCGATATTTTTTTTTTTTTTTTTTAAAAAAGCAAGCGCGGGCACTTTACAACTCTTTAAATTATTACCTGCCTTATTTTGCTTCGTGTCATTCTAAATACAATAAAATATATAAAAAAAAGTTGACCAGCTCGTGTAATCTTTCTACAGTCCCATCAATTCTGTTGCCTCAAAAAGCAGAAAGAAATAATAATAATAAAAAAACAAACAAACGTTCAGCACATTGTGCTAGATCCTTTTCAATGTCACGCAATCAGCACTTTTTTTTATCTTTCTATCCCTTTGTTCCTATCTTTCAAAAACCAAAGTTCTTTGCGGTAAGGCCAAAATGAAAATCTTGTTAATAACGGAACCCCACAAAAAAGTACAGATAGGGAAAAAAATTAATTAAAATGAAAAAGGTGCGCTCCTCCATTCTCTGCAAATCGTATCCAATTAGATATGTAAAATCTCTATAAAGGCTTTTCTTTCTACAAAATTATGACAATTACCGCAGGGTAAAATTAATTTAAAGTCCGTCCTGCTCCTTCTTCCAACAGCTAGCACATCATTAATGAGATCTCAAAATATCAAAGCTAACTTATACGAGTATGTGGTTATACCCTGGCTATCGTAAAATGTCGTATGTCCTTCCACCTTTTACCAAAAAAGAAACTTTATCTTCCCGTCAGATGCATGGATACATACATATATGATAAGTACTAACCGCAACCATTTTCGGATGATATTTTTAGAAGCTAACAGCAACTTAACATATGTATATACACAAACCTGTGTATGCATATAAGCATTTGTCGTGCTAAATCATTATACTCGACCATACTCGTATATTAGGGATATGTGTCGCAATTATCTCAAATACCATGCGATTATTTGTTTCTGCATTTGTATTTATTTGATAATTAACATCAAAAAATACAATAAAGGTCAACAATTGTTGGTTGGTTTAGTGAGGCACTGGGATGTTGTCTTTAGGGCAAAGTATCTGCCTATCTCTCACTTGGGGGAAACCTGAACGATCCCTGTCCTAAGAATAATTTCACTCAACCAGCGCCCTCTCGCACAATGTGAGCTCCCTGAGTAATGATAGTCCGACACAGTAGGAGACTAGATAATATGAGACAGTGAACTCATTGTACAGTTTTGTAGGGTGCATGGTAGGGAGTGACTAATTTCTCAGGGATACAGAACTATAGAGTTATTCATCAAGTGCCTGCCGTAATACAAAAATAGTAAATCCATATTTATAAACTTTAAATATATGTACATATATACGAGTATGTATAATGATTAGACTGAAAAATATGAGTAGCAGTGTCGCCACCTACATTAGCGACAATGAAGATAAAAGTTAAAATAAAATATTACAACAAGGTGTATGTTCATTGCGTTAACTTTGTATTCATCTAAAACACAATATGGGAAGTTGTTAAAAGGCGTTGGTTATTAGTAGTAGTAGTTTATATGCATTTTTATTTATATTACTTAATTTACTCTTACATGCTAGACAAAAAACGCTTAAAAATTAGCTTAAATAACTTTAAATTATCTGATACTAACTTACTGGCACCATGCGGTCACTCTAAGTTAAACATAGTACTTAAAAATTATGTCTTTCGACGTTTACGACGGGTTTTATGAGGTAGTGACTTAACTATAGCTTAAACTAAGAAAACATGTTCAAAAACTTAGTACATGGACTATTTTAATTTTATTATAGAACTTAAAACCAAAAGCCTACATACTACCTAAAACTAAATCTGAATTTACTTACATCTACATGCATATATATATATACACACAATATATATATACTTCATATATAAATATATGTATATATATATTTTTTTTTTTTTCATTTTATATTTTTTTTTTTGTTTTTATATATATTTTTTTCTTAAAATCTAACTTAAACCTACCTAAAACTATGTAAGCCGGCTATGACTAAAAAAATTAGGCTGGCCCACCTAAAGCTAACTATCACTGGAGGAGTTCGACGACAAAGCATCCTCCCCTTCAACAAGCCACCAAAAGTGTTGGTGCTGCCGAGCAACATCTCTCATATCGCGACTCCCTACCGCCCTACTGAACCGGAGACGATCCGCACTGCCATGTGCGACGTCTCTGTCGTAGTTGAGTCACCTGTCCGCAGCTGTTCGAGCGACGTGGAAGATTAGCGGCACCGCCAAACTGTCCTGGATCAGACCTTTGCTATCTAGATAGAGGAACGCTTCTGGAGGAATAAAGCCGTCAAAGCGAACTCTCTCCTGATACATATAATTGGGGTAGTAAGACCCGGAGATCAGGTTGTTCGATGTGGTCATTGCTCTTGCAACGTGCCTTCGAGTCAACTTAATGACGAAATTGTCCACTCTTATTAGGTTCGCTCTATTGTATAAGACCTCATTAGGATAGAATTTTATGTACTCAGATTCTACTGTTCTGTACAAGCGAAGACAAGTCCTAAGACAAGCCCTCTCAAACAGCCGCATCTTTTCTAATAAACTTGCTCTCATGTTGACCAACACGGGACGTCTAAATACAAGCACAGGCCTGAGAAGGGACATGTAGCAGATCACCTTTAGCCTCTCATCGAGTTGGCTGTTATAAAACAGTCTCTTTGTAAGGGCAAAAGCACCTTTGGCTCTGGCCAG